>OU611752.1:6272295-6299795 GCA_914767535.2 Dunaliella primolecta
GCCTCACCCCTCCCAACATTCTTATGCAGTTATGTTGTATGTTTGTAAAGACATAACATTGCCTAAAGATTTATGAAAATGGGCTCAGTGAGTGCTTGAGTGCTCAGATGAGGAAAAAGGGGGTATTGTGGGGGAAATGGGAACTTTCCGACCTACTTATTTCGTCCAGTTTACCCTCAGCCTTTTCTTTACATATGACATCTTTCCTATCACAATTCAGCCTAAATTCAGAATTAGGGGTCGAATTTCTGAGGTTTGCCTGGATTGTCAGCCAAATTTTGACCAGGCCTACATCAGCATTGGTCACTGGTGCCAGACCAAAATCATGCTAATAAAAGCTATTGCATTAGTTTTCATCTGGGCACCAGTGACCGGCGCACAGTCAAAGCAGTTCAAAGTTGCATACATGAGTTTGAACCCTCTGGTGTTTAAGTCTGGAGGCGCTCTGACAAGGGAAAGTGTGAAATGCAGACATTTTGAGAAATTGCCTGAAAGCCCTCATAGGAAGGGCAGACTGTCCAGAATAAGTGTCTTTGGTGTAAGGCTGGCGGCGCACTGAGACAGGGAAAGTGTGGAGTGCAGATGTTCTGGAAATGCGTGAGGCATTGGCTGTGTGATGACCTAGGTGACGCATCACCTGTGCTTAAAATCTGAACTGCCTCATTTAGGACCAGGTCAAGGAATGTGTGCGATCCTTTGGTTGGACCCATGAGTGCCTCTCCCAGCTGCGTTGGTGTGTGCCTAGTGCCAGCAGTTGTTCGTGACAGATGCCTGTATCCGTGTCCATGCCACTGTCAGCTGCATGTGTCAATGTTGGCAGTATGTGGCAGTATCAGCATCAGCTGCCTGCACGAGTGCCTCCATGTGTTTGCCTGCATGATTACCTGCTTTAGTGCCTGCACATGTCAGTGCCAGCAGCATGAGACAGTGTCAGCGTCAGCTGCCTGCACAAGTGCCTGCATTTGGTTGTTTGCATGATTGCCTGCATGAGTGCAAGCATGTGTCAGTGTCAGCAGCATGAGACAGTGCCGCTGTCTGCATTAGTGCCAAAAACTCAGCTGGTAAGTATTGTAGCACTTCGACTAGCCAAAGTTTCAGAAACCCAAGGCTGCTGGCTAGAGCTAGAAAGATGCCAACTTAAATTTTCTTTCCTCTGGCTCCTGTCTGCAGGTCGTGATGATCTTCTTTATCATGGCCGCTGTGCTTCTGCCCTTGGGGGCTGTGCTGCTTGTGTACGGCCTTAAGGTGCGAACTCTTAATGAAGCTTGCTTTGTGTTGGCATCACAATGAAATTTGTGCGCTTGGTAGGTAACTAAGAGTTACTGTACAGACCAGAGTTGTTCAGTGTGTTGGTCTGAGATGAAAAATGCGATAAAACGTGTAAAATGCGAGTCCGTCGAACTGTTTGATCGCATGTTTGGTCGAGGAGGGGGGTGGCCGGGACAGGGGTCAGCAGAGCCCATGCAGGCTTGCCCCGGCCTTCCATCCCTTGACCTTTCAATTTTAAGCATTGTAAATGAAGATGAGAAGTCCTGATGAGTTCATGTGCCATAACAGTGGCCTCCAGGTGACCTTCTAGTGGCCTTCAAGTGGACTTTGCAGGCTGCATTTTGCAGAGGGGGGGTAAAAGTTCGACAAACGGCACTTTCAAAATGCGATAAAATACGTGTAAAGTGCGAGTTCGATAAAATGCGCCGTTCGTCGCACTGAACAACCCTGGTACAGGAATCATTTCATTAAAATCGTCTTTTTGGTGGACGTAGGCATTTTTCATACCTGCAGACGGGGCGCAAAAGTTATTACTAGTGGACGACATGTCCAGTTGTCGGCAAGGAGTCGGTCTGCAAGTGTTGCCTGCAATTCACGTGGCACTTGGCACATACGCTTCAGCTTCAAGCCTATTCAAAATTGCTGGTTCCATTTACTCAGAAACAGTCCCGACAAACTTGCCTTGGCAGAGTGTTGGCCACAATGTTCATTGCTCATCACTCAGCACGTCCTCCACCTCCTCCCCGTACGCTACCCCCCCATATCATCCCCGCATCATCCCCGCACCCCCTCATTATCCCCGGTAATGCAGTGAAGAGTTCCTTACTTCCCTCCTCCCTGCCCTCTCCCTCCCCCTGCTCCTCGCGTCCTGTCGGTTGTTCTCCTTGCTTTTCCCCCCCAAAGATATGAAAGATAACACAATCTGCACAGATTTGCACCCTTGGAAACATTTGGTAGGAGGTTATCAAGTTTATCCACGCCTTTTGAAGACGTGATGTTGCAGCAAAAATCTCTTCCGATTTTGGGAATGATCGCACACTGTGCACAATGGATGGCCTGGGGCTGGGAAGGAGCCAAGGGTCTCAGGGCTGCGAAGGGCCAAGGGCAATAAGTGGCCAAGTACTGGAAGGGAGGTAGTGTAATGAGGGTGCGCAATGGGCACTTCAAACCTTTGGATCTCTTTGGCTGCCAAGGAAGGCACACACAATGGACGCACAATGGAAAAGGTCAACTGCTTCTTATTGAGGTTGCACATAGGTCTACAGCTTGTACCCCATGTCTAATGAACATTTTACGAGAGTTTTTTCCAGCCTGCACACTTCACTCTATTCTGCTATGCCTGCAGCCTGTCCAAGTCTCTGCTCGGTATGACGACTCCTGCATCCCCAATGCATCAAACAACCTGGCGCGGCAGCGCTACCTGTGGGAGGTGGGGATGGCTTCTCGGTCTGCAGAACTTGCATGTATTTGCGTAGACATGCGTGCTAGCGGGTTGCGCACAGCACTGAACCTGCGTGGTTGGTTTGTGCATTGGGTGCCTGCTTGCATGCATGAGTGATGGACATGCATGCATCTATGGAGATGCGTGCCAGGGGCAAGCACCACGCGCAGCAAGCAGCTTCTCGGGGGCTGTACAGAGGCCTGCTTTCTTACCGTGACGTCATGCATTTACCCTCTTTCCCGTGGGTCACATTGCATTATGATGTTTCATTTGAGATCAAAATGTATCATCTGTCAAGCAGCTGTCAATAATGGCTCATCTTCAACGGTGCCTGATGTGTGTCAGGCGCCCACCATGCCTCAATGTTGCCTTGATGCCTCAGGAGGCCTCAAATGCCACATGTCAGGCAAGCCTCAACGATGCCTGATTTGTGTGCGGCTTCCTCCGGCTGACACACCATGGCACCACGGCGTCTCATTCTCAAACATGTCCCATTGTCAACTATGCCTAATTTGTCTCAGGCCTTCACTGGCTGATGCTCCATCGCTCAACGATGTCTCAATCTCGATGGTATCTCACTCGTAGCGGTGTCTCATTCGCAACGATGCCTGATGTGTTAGACCTCCTCAGGCTGACGCTCCATAGCTCTGCTCAACACAGAAAACAGTCAATCCAGCCTCCTTCTTCCTTTTGTTTGGCGATCTGATGCATCGTAGCCTGGGGAATTGCCGCATTCCTTGTGCTGGCAGGCTGCAGCATATGATCGGCGGCAAGCGCACAGCTGTCTGCACTGAGACTTGGTTTTGGATCAAAGCAGAGTGGAGAAGGATGCACCTTGAGCCCTGCCAGCGCTCAATACGTCAGCGCGATGCAGGATGCCACCAACATGCGAGCAATGCAATGCATAACCACTCTGGAGATCCCTGAAGGCATAAGCAGAATGTGGAAACAAGCACTCAGCTGTTCCAGCACTCCCTGCCTCAATGCAGAATGTCAACAACACGCAAGCATTGCAATGCACAACCACTCTGGAGATCCCGGAAGACATGGACGGCCCCATCTATGTGTACTATGAGCTGGAGGGCTTTTATCAGAACCACCGAAGGTGCGCAGCCGCAAGCACCATCAACCATTAAAATGGCTTACACCTCTTCCAAGCTTGCATGCGTGCCATCTTTTGCGGAAGGGTTGCGACACACCTTTGCAGGAACCCACAGGTGCAAACCACTGCCAGCGCGCACGAGCTTTCAGACTACCTGCAAGAGCCACTGCAAATCACTGCCAGATGCAAAGCAACTCAACATGCATATCGCTGCCATTGCAAGCCACCGGGTCAATGCCAGAACCACAGTCAGGGCCGCCCATGCATGTGTGTCATACCTCCCAACCGCATGACAGGACACAGCATTGTCTCGACAGGGAAGTTCTCTGTCAAACAACCGATGCCCTCAGAGAATGCTGCAGACATGTGCCTGGGTGCCCAACTCCCCCTTTCACAGCCTGATCCTCTTTCTCTGTCTTTACCCATACAGGTATGTACGCAGCCGCAGCAATGTGCAGCTCGCCAAGGCAGAGGGTGACCCAGAAATTTACCTGTGTGAACCGCTGGACTATTACGCGGGGGATCCAAGCAGGCTCATCGACCCCTGCGGCCTCATTGCCTGGTCCTACTTCAATGATTCCTACACGGTGTGTTTGGTGGTCCATTCATGCGGTTTTGATGGAACACCAAATGTATTTGACCAATGAAGTGTGCGTGTGTGTTGTGGTCAGGCTACCTGAGCGCTAGTGAGCCAGCATGAGGGTGGCGGCATTGTATCATGTAAATGAAAAACACCTTGCTTATGTGTGCAGCATGACTACTTGCATCTCGCACCTGCCAATGAGCATCAAAACTGGAGCATGTGTCTTCACAGCGCACCTGCCATCAAGCCACAAGCCTTGCTTGCCCAAGTGCCCGACTTGTAGCGCATGTATCCACACCTGCACCAAGCCCTCTTGAGATGCACAAGCTACTGATGGGCTCAGGCGGAGATGAACATACTCAACCTCGCTCTCAGACAATAATGAAGGTGCACTTCCAAGGCACTACAAAATGATCATCCATTACATTACACATGCAGATGGAGGTCACGCGCTCTGGGAGCGGCAACACCGAGGAGTTGGACATCAGTGCCAAGGGTATCGCCTTTGAGGCAGGTCAGTGGGTGCCCTTGCAGTGGGGGTGTTTGCCAATCCAGGGGCACATACGCTGTGCTCAAGACATTTTGTGGGAGTGACAAAGGGGGGGAGATCTGTAGCAGATGTGTGTGTGTCACGCGTGCACGGGCTTGTACAGTACAGGTGTAGGTCATTTGTAAATAAATTGTTGTGTGTGTGTGTGTGCGTGTGTTGTGGGTGTTGTGGGTGGGTGTGTGGGTGTGTGCACTGCCTGCAGTGCCTGCAGCTGTGCCATTAGGGCCTACTGTTCCTGCACTTGCATGCAGCTGCCTGCCGTTCCTACAGCACTGCTTGCAGCACCAGCAGTGCCTGCAGCTGTGCCATTAGGGCCTACTGTTCCTGCAGTTGCATGCAGCTGCCTGCCGTTCCTACAGCACTGCTTGCAGCACCAGCAGTGCCTGCAGCGTGTTCTGGAGTGCCTGCAACGTCTGCAGCACCAGCAGCTCTGCTTGGCCTGCAGCACCGGGAGTACATCCGGTGCCTGCTGTGTCTACAGTGCCTGTAGTGCCGACAGGAGCCCTTATCCTGTGCTCGCATTGCTGCCATCTTGTTCATTTTCAGCCTGCTTGCTGTTTGAACAGTGTTCCTTTTCCACGTTCTGTCCACCCGCTCCAGCAGTCCTGCTTTCAAAATAATATTTCTTGCTTCTGATTGCCATGCAAGGTTTTTAAAGGTAGTAGTTGTGGTTTTCATGTAGAAATGTATATATGTAACGGCATGGTTGGAGAGCGCACCACAAATGCAGGCAGTTTGCTGCTTGTGCTTCTTGGGCATGAGGTTTATGTAAATTACATGTCAACACTACTGTTGGCACCACTCATGCAACTGCACTGCCAAAAAAAACTTGCCTGACATTGTCTTTGTGCACTGACCTATCATTGCATTTGGGATCTGCCACAGTGTTTGGTTTCGTAAAGGCTATGACGGTGAGCTGGCCTTGATTCACTGAAGCCAAAGATTTGATTCATTGGATCTTAGCAGTTTGTGCCCTGAGCAAGCAGAGAGGTACCTGGGTTTTCCAAAACGATGTGCGTGGTGTTGCAAAAGCAGCAAAAATTGGTGCTGCAGGCAGCTGCAGTGGAAGTCCTGCTTATGTACTTCCTGGCCCTCCTGCCGTGGTTGGTTTGTAATTGTTTTGCTCAAGAGCGCACCCTCCTAGTCATAAGGTTGTGCCCTCTATGCTGCGATGGACATTACCATGCACAGCCTACATGTACAAGTAATGAACATATCTGTGGATGAGAGCCTCTGGTGCATAAGTGTGGGATGCTGCTGCTTGCGTGGCCCTCTTTGTGCCGCAGATGTGGAGGAAATTTTTGCGGATTATGAACCCAGGAACTTCAACCCTGACTTGAGTCAATGGCGTGGAGGAGGCCAGATACAGGTACGTGCATGTGTTTATCCTCAATGACTCATCCTGTGCATGCTACTTGCCTGCAATATAAGCAAGCAGCTGCCTTGCGTGTCCTCTTTGGCGTTCACCTTTCCTCCTCTGTGCCAGCGTGTCCCTCCTGTTTCCACCTTCCCTCCTGTGCGCCAGCATGTAGTAGTGCATCTCTCTCTCTCTCTCTCTCTCTCTCTCTCTCTCTCTCTCTCTCTCTCTCTCTCTCTCTCTCTCTCTCTCTCTCTCTCTCTTTGTGTGTGTGTGTTAGTGCCTCCACCTTCCCTCCTGTGTGCCAGCGTGTGGTAGGTGGGTACCAGTTTTCAAGTTGCAGTAGTTTCCTTGATGCACTGTAATGAACAGCGTGACAGCAGAGGTCAGAGGTGTCCTCATGCATGCAGTGCCTGGCCTCACCGTTCATGCATACAAGCTTCTTTGTAGCGGCCACTTAATGTTTCCTGAGCATGTTCTTGTGCGGCGCTTGCCAACAAAAACTTGATGCAGACATCTCTACCTTGTAATGGAAGGCTCGCCTGCCGCTGCCTTGGTTGGTCCTCCTGCTGTGCCTTGTATGCAATTCTGCTGCTCTTGCACTGGCCAGTGGTCACACCTGACTTTGATAGGCAACGCTGCAAGGTCACTCTTCACCAGTGTGTGTGTGTGTGTTAAGAAACGTGTGCAGGGTCGTATGCTTACCAATGTGTGCTCAGTAGTGTATGCAGCTTGGTGCAACACCCGTACCTTTTGACCCCAGGTGCATGTTAGCCCTGCCAACTATTCCAGGTATTCATACACACCAGTCTTCCCCTCGATCCCTGGAATTGGAGCTGAATTGGAATCCATCTGAAATACCTCGCTGCAGGGCACCCCCAAAACCGATGAGCGCTTCATCAACTGGATGCGCATTGCGGCGCTGCCAAACTTCCGCAAGCTGTGGGGCAGAATTTCCACTGACCTCAAAAAAGGAGATAAGGTGCGTGCTCAACCATTCCTGTCTCACTTTTGAACAGTTACCTTTGGCCGATTAGTTGCTCAAGGACCTCCAGGGTGGCATGGAAAGCATTGAAATGGCATCATTCAAGAGCCATGCAAGAGCCACGCAACCAATGCTCATACGGTTACATTACGATTGCTCACTCGCTGATTGCGCACACAGACCAGGTTGCTCACTCTCGCTGGTTATGCGCATGTGCATGCTGGTTTTCCATGCAGACGAGGTTGCTTACTTGCACGGGTTGTGCACGCAGACAAAGTTTCTTACTTGCACGGGTTGTGCACGCAGACAAGGTTGCTTACTTGCACTGATTGTGCGCGAAGACAAGGGTGCTCACATGCACTGGTTGTGCACAAAGACGAGTTTGCTTACGCATGCTGGTTGTGCGCGCAAACAAGGTCGCTCACACGCGCTGGGTGCCCACAAAGACCAGGTTGCTCACACATGCTGGTTGTGCAGGTTGAAGTTACCATCATGAACCGCTATAACACTTACTCCTTTGATGGGGTCAAGTCCATTGTGCTGGCCAACACCTCATGGCTGGGGGGGCACAATATCTTCTTAGGCACAGGTGTGTGTGTATGTGTGTGTGTTTACGCGCGCGCGTGCATGCATGTTTGTATGTGTGTGCGCATGCGTGTATGTGTGTGTGCACGCATGTTGAGTACCTCATGGCTGCGTGGGCACAACATTTTCCTAAGCACAAGAGTGTATGTGTGATGTGTGTGCGTGTGTATCTGTGTGTGTGCACGCGCGTACACACGCATGCATGTTGTGATCCTTATGGCTGCGAGTGTACAACATCTTATGCACAGGTGGGCCGAAAATGCCTGAGTGGCAATGCAGTAACACTTTTCTAACTTGTGGAGGGACATTTCTTGTTGCTCTGAGCAATGAGGATCTGGGAAGGCGCATCTCCAGCTATCGACAGGCTGTAAAAATTGCACAACTTACGGCATTGCTGTAGCAGGCTTGCATTGCAATCATGTGCATGTGTGAAAGTTTTCATCCAGAATCACTGTTGCTATCAAGACGTGTTGGGGAAACAGTGTTCCTTGTGCTGCCTGGGCCCACAGAGGATCCCCGGCCTTGTTATGCTGCATCCTGGTTTCATCCCCTGCCTGCGTAATATTTCTTTTCTTTACATCTCCCACCCCCTCCCCATGCAACGCTTGTCCTTGCAGCCTACCTGGTGACTGGCGGGGTCAGCTTCCTCATGGGCCTGCTGTATTATTTTGTACGCCTTCTCCGCCCTCGCAAGTTTGGAGACATCAGCCAGCTGAAAGAGGTGGACACTTAGCAAAGCGTGGGCCGTGAGCAGCTGCCATTGCAGAGCAGTTCACTGAGCGTCCCTGTGAGAGACTAGCTAGCCGGCTAGTTTGGGAGCCTTTCCTCAATGCTCGCAGGTGTTTGGTCTGCGTGCGCTTTTCCTTTTTTCCTGTGAGGACCGGATGGTCCAGGTGTGGCACTTCAAAAGGAAACCAGATGGACATGTCTGTTTCCATTTCTCACTTGAATTTTCACCTGTGCCGCCTGCTGGTGCGGCCACACATGTGCGCGAGTGTCCTCACTCTATCTCTATCAATTGACATCCATCAATTGACATGATGTGCACGAGTGTCCTTACTCTATCTCTACCAATTGACATGTTGCATGCAAAAGCCACCGTGGTCACGATTGAGGCACGACAGACGCTCATGCAATGATCTGCATGAGCAGCGTGGCTGTGATGCAAAACAAGTTCCTCTCTGGAGCCAGCTTATGTTTTTTAATGTACCTGTTGTGGCACCTGATGCTTGCTGTCTGGCCTGAGAGGATAAGACAAGCCACGCCACAAACAAGGCTTCATGGCGTGGTCCTGCTGAGCAATCTTGGACTGCTTATCTCACCAGTATGCGCTTTGGATCAGTTGATATCATACTATTGTCTATCTGCTCTGATTGTTACTTCATGATGCTGTGAGACCCTTGCTAGCTTGCTAGTTAGGGAACCTTTCCTAAATACACGCGGCCTTTTGGCTTGCATAGACCTTTGTTTTCTTTGTGGTGTTGTTTTCTGTATTTGTTTACACCAAAGGAGAGCTTGCAAATGCAACCTCGAAAGACAGTCTTGTCCATGCCTTGCAGCATTGCAGGATCGCATGGACACAGGTTATAGGTTACAGACTATTAAAAGAACCAGAAAATGGGACTGACGGCTCCAGGAGCCAAATGTTTTTCCTTTGTACCGTATTGTGACAAGAAAAAGAAAAAACACGCAGGAAGGGAAGGAAAGGGAAAATGTTGCATACCTGTACCTGCTTACGTGGTCAGCTTAAAGGGGTTACAGGGGGTTGGCCTACAGCCCAAGACTCCGGCTGATCGGCTGCTGGTGAAACATTCTCACTGGTGTGGCAGAAACTTTGAAAGTCTAAACCCAAACAGACCACCCACTCCACCCTCAAACCGAGTACTGCGCAGTATGGGGAGTACCACAACTCCAGCCCGTCAAATTCACTTGATAGAAATCAAATACTGCGAAGATACGAGGCCTGGTGCCCAGCTAGAAGCCTCACAGCAACAACACAGTGAACTTTGTAAACAACTCCAAGGTGCAGAGATCACTATCCACCCAATCCTCCTGGGTGTGGGTGGGACTATCTACACTGCCCATACCCTTAATCAATTCAAAAAATTAGGGATTGACTCACAGAGATCTGAAACACTTGCAAGAAAACTCCATGCCCATTCTGTACAATTTGCGCACAAACTTACCTCTACCAGACGTGCCATTGAAAATAAAAACACTCATCATAATACTGGTGCCCTGGAGCAGCGTGCTGCCAGAAACCCACCTGATCCACATTAACTCCCCTCTCATCTTCTGGTGAGGGAGACTCACGGCTCTTTGAGCCAATGTGTCTCCTTTTCCTTTATTGATGTAGGGAGAGTTTTCTCTGCCTGCGTAGCTTTGTCTTTTTCTTTTTCGAAGGGCTTGCAGTGCTCCCTTCGAACGCAAACCAGTAACCTGAAACACATGTAGTCATTGGGAACACTAAACAATACAGGCCTGCATTGATTTTTCCTTGTGGTTCATGAAGCCACAACGTTGAAGTATGGCCATGGGGGGAGCCAATGTCGTGTTCGCGTGAATCGCGGGTAAAACATTTTCCCGGTTTGGGAAATTTGTTAAATTCGGAAATTTTCTTTTTTGCCTAATCAGGGCCAGCGCTGAGAGCAAAGCATTCAGAAATGATTGAAAGTGCCTGATTAGGCAAAAAAGAAAATTTCCGAAATTTCATAAATTTCCCAAACTGAGAAACATTTTCACCCGCGATTCGCGCGAACACGACATTGGCTCCCCGCCTGGCCATATCAAGACGGAATCATCAGTTATCATTTTAGATAAATTGAGAATTTTTTAATGCACTGAATCAGAGTTCCTAAAGCGTAAACGAGTATGCCAAACTGAGGATGAACGTTGCCTGTCCCATGGAGGACCTCCCCAAGCAGCCCAGCAACAAACCGGAGAGCAAAGCCAAGCTGGCAATTGCTAAGGCTATTCGCTCTGTAGAGTTCTTTTCCAGACACAAGGTCAACATTGCTGTTCAGCAGCTTTGGAATGAATGCTGGCCAGGCATGTCTGCATCGTCGTGAATTCACATAGCCGCCCTCATTTGTGCGCAGGCAAAACAGAACAAGAAGAATTTGAAGGCTACAGGTGAGACCTGCGAGGGCAATGAGGGTCCTGACCCTGGAAGTTTAAATGTGTCAGCCCTTCTACATTCAGCAGGCTGATTGTGGTCCCTGTGCTGTGGATGTGGATCTGTGTGCCCTGTATAGCTCTCTCGTGCTGGAACTGAATGATTCAAGCCTGCAGCGTTATGTGCGCATATGCACGAGTGGTGGGCCCGCTGCAATTGAGGCGCGCAGGAACTTCAACTTTAAGAGACCCGTTTACAATAGCAGGTGCATGTCCTTCCTCATGCATGGCAAATATGCATGGATGAACCATTCAATTTGATGATCGCACATTGCTTGCAAGTGCAAGCACGCCCACTTGAACAGGCTGGCAGATGCGGTTAGGGTTTTGAATATCCAATCCCTTTGCATCCACAGCAACAAAACCCACTACACTGCATTTACAAAAGAGGGGCTTACCCTCCCACTTGCACAGGATGCATGGAAGGTGGACCTCATCTTCTAAGCATGAGCACGCATTCAAGCTGACTGAACAGGCCGGCAGTGCTTCTTATTGCAGGCATTGATTGTACAATGACACAGACTGCTTCATTTCCTTACTTCATCAAAAACAATGTCTGGAGGCAGGCAAAGGCCTTGTGCAAGAGTAATGTTCGTAATGTTGCACTGCAGCCTTTTTTCTGACTTTTCTCCCTGTTGATCTCTCCCTCAGTGCAAAAGCCATCCCCTCAGCCGAGCACTGAAGTTTCGGATGCACAAATTGATGAGTCAGTACTTAATACAATCGATGACGTGGAGGCATCACTATCTGAGTTGAGGTCTCTGAGTGCTGCAGCCAAGTAAGTGAGCAGGCTTAAGAAGGAAAATGAACAGCAAGCCTTCCCTTTTCACCAATATAAGGGCTTGAGTGGTTCGTATATTCAAACATATTGTTTTATCAGTGTACTCAGGTAAGTGCAATTCCTGCCTCTGCCAGGAGCTTAGCACAAGACGTTATTAATTGATACGGTCACCTAGACCAGTGATAATTTTTATGTGCTCAGGGACACACAACTTCCATCGCATGCACAGCAGCATGTACCAAAACCAGCAGCTTATTCTCTCAGAAGCGATTCATCTTGTTTCCATCGCAATTGAGACACCAGCTACTTTTACTGTTACCCTGCCCAGTTCCACAGCAAAAAGCATTGTTGATTGATCAGCAAACATGCAACCGGAATGCCTCCTCACCGTCGCTTGACACCATGTTAAGTTCTGATGTTCCTCCTTCAAATGTGTGCGCAAGGCCCCCTGCAACTATTTTCAAGACGAGTCCATTTGCAGAATACAATTCATAAACGCACAAAGCTGACAGGTCCTACACGCGTGTGCGGAAACCAGAGTCAGGCTTGTGCATCATTCATGCAAACTTAAGTGAACCATGTTTATACAGCCACAAATCATGAAGCTGCAAAAGGAAGAAGGGCTCTGGGTTCCTGTGTATGAGCATTGCAGAACATCTTCCCCATCTATCATCCCCGCCGATTTGTGCACACGCATGCTGTTAGGAACACAGCTCTCTCATGCAGGGTTTGTCCAGTCTTGATCAGCTCCCAAGCTGTTTCATTACAGGTTTTTTTGTGGATGCCTTTCCAGGTCATTCTCTGTCCCCACAAGCAAGCATAGAGTGGCTGGCTTTTTGGTGTCTCCCTCCTTGACCAGCTTTACAGATGAGGTAAAAGCTTGCCTTCATTCTGTAGCTCAGGCATATTAAGATGTGTGGGAGAACCTGTGCATGGCCCGTCAGATGCCAGAATGCAGCAGGGCATCAGCCATGAGCAGGTGCGGTGTGGATGTTGTTTGTGCACTCCCATGTGTGTGCGAGCGTGCGTGTGCTGGGGCATAATTTAGGACCTGTGCAAAGCGGCTGCAGCAGCAGCAGCAGCAGCAGTTGCAGGTCTGGCTCTCAGACTCATCTGCTGTGTTAACTTTCTAAAAGTCAGCCATGCTGAAATGCGTGCCTGAGCTTTCCTGGAGCTGCTTTCAGCGCAAGCATGTAGACCTGAATCCTCCACATCCCTCTTTGATCACTTCCCTTGTTCTTGACCTGTCTTCATTGTGATGCCTGTCCTGCTCACATCATGTTTGATCTGTTGTAGCGGTCATACCTTTGCTTAGGGTGCAAGTACACCCTACATAACATAAACCCACGCTTTCCTCTTTAAACCCCGCCCATGTACAAGGACACACATAGGATTGGCCAATTCCAATGTAAGGCACACATGCCTTATATTTCCACAATTTGGCAGGGTACGTGTTAAAGATACTCGAACAGCAACCCATGCACATATGCACCCGGGTGTGGGCAGCTTGATTCACGCATCTTTGCATACCTGCCTGTGCCTGCGCCCGTCCAGGAACTTGCCCAGCGCACTCATTCAGAGTCGGCTGCCCGGGAGTCGTGGCATGCGCAGCGAAAGCTGCTGCTGCAGCAGCTGCCACAGCAGCAGCAACAACAGGAGGCCCCTGTGCAGTACAGGCGTGGGAGAATAGTCCGGAAGGGCAGCCAGACCCACCTGCTGCCTTCCATTGACACTGCCTCAGCAGCCTCTCTCACAACCTCACAGGCAGCTTCTACACCACGCGGGCGTTCAAAGGCCACCCTGGCCCAGCAGCAGCGCCCCGGCACTTCCTCACCCCAACTTCAACTACGCCATGACCCATCCAGCTTCTCACTGAGGGAATCGGTATCAGTTCAGCTGCCTCCAGAGCAGAGCCTGGGCGCCCACAACAGCAGCTCGGGTGCCAAGCACCATAGTGGCCCATTGCCTAAAACAAAAGGGGACGCCCCACCTCACAGGTAGCGCTGCTACCCAAGGTTCTTATTTTTGACGGTGCTTGTGAGCCTGAAGCAAAGCAAGAATAGGGCAGGGTTACAATAGCTGGACCTGCCTACAAGGGCAGCTTAACTGAAGCAAAAAGGTGGTGCCTATAACCAGACCTGAAGGAAAGCAAGGCCACTGGCACTTGAGGCTCTGTCCCATCCGGTGCGGCCGCTTTGCCGTCTTGACAGTCCTGCACTTGCATGCTTGCCCTTGAGCATGCACGCACACAGGTGTGGAAATCCTGCTTCATGCCACACCCAAGGCCTTCCCGGCTGATGTTGACAAGATGGCCATCTCGTGTGCTGATGTTGACAAGATGGCCATCTCGTGTGCTGATGTTGACAAGATGGCCATCTTGTGTGCTGATGTTGACAAGATGGCCATCCATCTGCTGGTGTCAACTGGATGACCACCCATCTGCTGCTGATGGCAACAACTACTCCCTGCCATTGCGCCCAGGCCGTTCTACCTGCACTTCAGTACAGAGGAGCCCTCCATCTTGGGCCCTGTTTCCAGCCCCAGCCCCACCGTCCCAGGCAGCCTGGCTGCTTCCTTGATCTCACCTCGAGCCTCAGTCAATGCTCTCTCCACCACCACGGCCAACACTGCTACCGACACCACCCCAGCACCTGCCACCATGCCGCCAATGCCAATGCCATTCGGGATCAGCCTGCCCTCTGTATTCAGCACCAGCACCAACACTAGCACCAGTAGCGTCAGCACACCGCCGCAAGCCCTGAAGCACAGCTCACCTACCTCCCTGTCTACCCCTCAGTGCTGTGTGCACCCTCTGCGCCCCCATCCCCCCACAACAGATGCGCCATTGTCGCCGAGGCCTGTACGGGAGCTGGATGAGGGCTCAAGGTTACAGCCTACAGACGCAAAAGGCCTCCAGTCAAAACGGCTGACTGCTGGCTTTGAAAGCTCTAACCCTGCTACAGCTGCTTTCAGCGAGGCACAGTTACAAGGGACAGCTACAAGGGACAGTGGCCCAGCACCTGCGCCACCGGCGACCAGGGGGAGGTTCATGTTTGCGACGCAGGTGGGCTACAAATCTGAGCACTCTTTGAGCTCACGCTCTTTGCGTAAGCAAGACCGGGTGCCTTGCATTGTACATTTAAGAGGTGGAGACGTGGAGAATGCCTGCCTGCACGGATGCAGAGGGACTGCACATGGACGGGAGTGTGTCTTTGGGGAATGGAGGGTGATCATAGTTCTCAGAGCTGAGGTCTGCTCTGCGCGCCAGGTTGTGCATGAGCCGATGGAAGAGCAGATGCACTTCCTTTCCGTTGGTTGAGGAGTTGCCAAGGCTAAGGGCATGGCAAAGGTTTCTGAACCTCGTTGGGGGCTAGGGCTAGGCTTTGCAGGGTCTCATCCGCAGGAGGCAACATGGCTAGGCTCATAAGATTAATGGAGAGGAGATAGCGAAAAAAAAAGTCATCCATCACGTTCAAGGCAAAGCCGCCCCCACAACCATGTTGCTCCTACCCGTGGCTAGAAATGCTCCTATTTGAAATCAAGGGAAGGGTTTCAGATGGTGCAAGCAGAGTTTCACGCCGAAACACTTTCTACTCCACATTGCTTCACTGCTGAGCAGCCACCGCTACCGGAGGGTGTGTGCTCCCTCCCTCTCCTTCTCAATAAGCAAACACTTTTCCTTTGTTTATGCAGGCCAGTACCAACCGATCAGAGGGGCCCATCAGCAGGTCTGGCTCCCAAAAGAAGCGGTCTGTCAGCCGGTCTGGGTCCTCCAAGAGGGAGCGTTCCTTGCGCAGATCTAGCTCCTCCAAAAGAGAGCCCACCCTCAACAGGTCTGGCTCCTTCAAAAAAGAGTCACGGTCGCTGAGCACATCCGGCTTCTCAAGGAGGGGGCGCTCCCTGGCCAGGAATGGCTCATTTAACAAGAGGCAAGGCGTAAAGCTCCGTGGCACAGATATGAGGCGGGATCCCAGCACTCGCAGCCTACTTTCTGGTGAGTGTCTGTTCTCTGGATGTCTGATGTGTGGTTCACCACATAAACGGTGGCCCATATGTTTGTATTGAAGGTTAGGTTTTTAGCGTTGGAAGGGGTGAGCAGAAAGGAAATGCTCTGCTTTATCTGCAAATGTGTGTTTGTGTGCATGCGTGTGTGTGTGTGTGTGTGTGTGTGTGTGTGTGTGTGCACGCGCGCGCTTGTGTTTTGTGTGCTCGCACACCCTCTGGTGAAAGTCAGCCAATTAGCAGTATTACAGGAGTTCAGGGCAGCACCTCATGGATTATGCTTGTGCTTTCAGCTAGCTGGCCAAAGCATGTACATTTCTTTTGCTGTCTCTGCTTGCCTCCTAGCTTAGCTGGTGCTCTGAGGCAACAAGCCTATGCAAGTGTGCAACTTGCACGCTGAATCAAACGATACACTGGCCCCACACATTTACACCACACACGCGTGCGCGCGCGCACACACACACACACACACACACACACACACACACACACACACACACCACAGGAAAGTCAGGGAGCGGCAGACGCAGGGTGTCGGAATCCGACGGCTCTGAGCCGGAGCGCTCCACCCCCTCTCGATCTGCCAGCCAGAAGAGCCAACGGTTCTCGTTGAGCCGTGGTAGCACGCAGCTGACGGAAAGCCTGGACACAGCAGAGGACTCCATGAGCAACAGCAGCGCAAATGACACATTCACAGACCTCCTCTCTCCGCGCATGTTCTTTGAGCCTGTGCAGCCCCCCCTCGCTGGGCTGCCCTCTTCCCCACGAATCCATCGCCCCCCACGCCACACCGCAAGCGCCCACCTGCTTTACCAAGCTGTTGGCAGCAGTGAAGGGGGTCAGGGTGGTGATGCGCTGGACAGGGTCCCAGGCCTCACCACCTGCAGGCCAGCCTTGAAGGCAGCATCCTCCAAGAGCGCGCCCAGAAAACAGCATTCCACCCCTAACTTGAAGCAGGCGCGCTTCAATCTCCCAGCCATGCCCCAGGCCATTACAAGTCCTCAGGTCGGCTTGTCCTTCTGCAGCCCTCGCCCCCCTGAGGTCCCTCCCCCGCCTTCTGTGGCGGAGCCACCTCCCTCTTCAAGCGGCAAGCTGGTTAAGCAGGCAGGCAGCCTCAGGCAATTCTTGGCAGGTGAGAGACCATAGGTGGTGGCGCAAGAGACTTAAGGTGGTGTCGTAAGAGACTTAAGGTGGTGCCGCAAGAGGCTCGAAGTGAGTGGCATGCGGAGTTGTGTTTCTTCATGACACGATGAATATCACCTTGCGACTCCATCCAGCCCCAGTCATGGATGTACAAGGAAAGGGGAGGGTTACATGGATGGACAAGGAAAGGGGAGGGTTACATGGATGGACAAGGAAAGGAGAGGGTTACATGGATGGACAAGGAAAGGAGAGGGTTACATGGATGGACAAGGAAAAGAGTGGGTAACATGGATGGACAAGGAAAGGAGAGGGTAACATGGATGGACAAGGAAAGGAGAGGGTTACATGGATGGACAAGGAAAGGGGAGGGTTACATGGATGGACAAGGAAAAGAGTGGGTAACATGGATGGACAAGGAAAGGAGAGGGTAACATGGATGGACAAGGAAAGGAGAGGGTTACATGGATGGACAAGGAAAGGAGAGGGTTACATGGATGGACAAGGAAAGGAGAGGGTAACATGGATGGACAAGGAAAGGAAAGGGTTACATGGATGGACAAGGAAAGGAGAGGGTTACATGGATGGACAAGGAAAGGGGAGGGTTACATGGATGGACAAGGAAAAGAGTGGGTAACATGGATGGACAAGGAAAGGAGAGGGTAACATGGATGGACAAGGAAAGGAGAGGGTTACATGGATGGACAAGGAAAGGAGAGGGTTACATGGATGGACAAGGAAAGGAGAGGGTAACATGGATGGACAAGGAAAGGAAAGGGTTACATGGATGGACAAGGAAAGGAGAGGGTTACATGGATGGACATGGAAAGGAGAGGGTTACATGGATGGACAAGGAAAGGGGAGGGTTACATGGATGGACAAGGAAAAGAGTGGGTTACATGGATGGACAAGGAAAGGAGTGGGTAACATGGATGGACAAGGAAAGGAGAGGGTAACATGGATGGACAAGGAAAGGAGAGGGTTACATGGATGGACAAGGAAAGGAGAGGGTTACATGGATGGACAAGGAAAGGAGAGGGTAACATGGATGGACAAGGAAAGGAGAGGGTTACATGGATGGACAAGGAAAGGAGAGGGTTACATGGATGGACATGGAAAGGAGAGGGTTACATGGATGGACAAGGAAAGGGGAGGGTTACATGGATGGACAAGGAAAAGAGTGGGTTACATGGATGGACAAGGAAAAGAGTGGGTAACATGGATGGACAAGGAAAGGAGTGGGTAACATGGATGGACAAGGAAAGGAGAGGGTAACATGGATGGACAAGGAAAGGAGAGGGTTACATGGATGGACAAGGAAAGGAGAGGGTTACATGGATGGACAAGGAAAGGAGAGGGTAACATGGATGGACAAGGAAAGGAAAGGGTTACATGGATGGACAAGGAAAGGAGAGGGTTACATGGATGGACATGGAAAGGAGAGGGTTACATGGATGGACAAGGAAAGGGGAGGGTTACATGGATGGACAAGGAAAAGAGTGGGTAACATGGATGGACAAGGAAAGGAGTGGGTAACATGGATGGACAAGGAAAGGAGAGGGTAACATGGATGGACAAGGAAAGGAAAGGGTTACATGGATGGACAAGGAAAGGAGAGGGTTACATGGATGGACAAGGAAAGGAGAGGGTTACATGGATGGACGAGGAAAGGAGAGGGTTACATGGATGGACAAGGAAAGGAGAGGGTTACATGGATGGACAAGCCTCGTGGTCAGCATTTTCAGGACCACACCTGCCCAGCCACCTCTGCTACCTTTATTGCCAAACTCATCTTCATGACACCCATAAGAGGCATACTTCCTCTGCAACGCCCACCATGCAGCAGGATCCCTTGCAGCCTTCCAGGTCATGGGTATCCTACTCACTTGAGGCATGGATGACTGTCACAGCAAGCTCATTCGCACCCAGAAATTTTGTGCCGAGCTGGGTCATGGTGTTGAGCTTGTAGGTTTGGCATTTGGAACCTGCTGGACTGAAGGGCACCGCATTTACTTGGAGCCAAGTAAACCCTGGCTAAGAGGCCCTCATGCTTGTGCCAAAAAAACACTGCACTCCTCCTCCATAATCGGGGCTGCATTGCGTGTGTTTGCCTGAATCGACACCAAATCCAACCCCCTCGTCCCTGGGACTTGCAGAACAATGTATGTGTCACATGCAACTAGTATCATGCGTTGCTCATAGCGTGGTGTATGGTACGCACCTCATGGGCAGGAAGCGTGTAAGAAAATGCAGCTCAGATTTTCTGTTCCCTGTATGGCTACCTGACTTGATAGTGCTGCCTTGGGCGCTATTTTGCATCCCTCATCACAGTTACCACACCACCGTCCCTGCCATGGCCGTGATTGGTTTTGTTGTGTGCGCTGCCTGCCTCTGACAGGCCAACGGGTGGATGTCGATCGCTTGGAGCCAGACACGTATTTGCTCATGCTGGACGTAGAGAGCAAGGGCAGGTGAGATGATGCCAAGAGCGCTGTCTGCTGCTTTGCCCCTTGCTGTCCACTGGTTGCTGCTTTCAGATCAAAGCAACTGCAACCAATGCGCACGAGGCACGGACATTTGCAAAGGCATGTTATTGACAAGACAAGGCAGCTGGTCTTGAGCTTTTGTGGATATGGTCATTTGTGAGATGCAGGTGAACCTCTTGCTCGGGAGGTAAGTTTGGAGCTGTGGTGAGTGGGAATGCGGGAATGGAAACCGCTGGATGATATTGGACTGCTCCGAGGAGCACACAGAATGTGGGCAGTCGTGTACACAGTAGGCCTTGTTATTATCAGTGTACATACTACTCCTTGCACACATGCTCCATCATTTGCGCAAGACCCACATGCATGCATGCATGCGTGCACAGGGCTCACACGCTGGGGCGCTTTGCAGGCCAAAGCCGGCCCAAAAGCAAATCCAGCTTTGGGCTGGCCTCTGCACCGTCCCTCTCCAGAGCAGGCATGCCCTCCATCGCTGCCGACGGCCCCAACGAGGAGCCCCTAGAACACAGTGATGTGTTAGGTGATGGTGGTGGTGAGTGCAGGGATGGGAAGGCCCAAGGGTCTTTGCCCGCGCAAGGCAGAGCAGGCAACAGCCTTTCCAGCATGCTCGCGCAGTTTGAGGACGAAGAGAGAGAGCTGCGGATGCTGCATGACCGCGCAAGGTCGTCCCTAGCCCCAAAGTCCCGAGAGCATGGGTTTAGTGCAGAGCTGCGTCCGCATTGGAGGGGCCCTAGATGAATTGCCCTGGGCTCTGGGCCTCTAGCTTGAGTTGCATGGTCATCCTCATCTTGTTCCTGCAAATTCAAGACAGAGGGGTTACACCCTCAAGTGCTCCGTGGCTGCGTTTTTGAGGCCCCTCGCTTCGCAAAGGGCAAGTATTCTGTGCTTGCAGCCTTGCGGCCCAGGGTGTCATATAATTGGCAAAGCCCAGCAAGACTACCCTGAACTCAAGGCAGACAAAGGACGACGTCCCAGGTCCTAAAAATCTGGAATTCATTATGGCCCCGTGATTTTAACATTGCAAGAAAACCAGTGTGTTACAAAGAAAAGGTTTACGAAATGCTATTCTTCTTAATTAAGGAGAGCTTATGCCCTCAGCATATGGAATCGCCGTCTATGGTGGAAGTCAAGTGCTGCAAGGACACAGGGTCTGAAATCAGCTGAAGGCCTCACAGGACGACCATAAACAACGCTGTAGCAGCTGACGGTAAAGAGACAACTCTTCACACAATTATCCTGGTGTTGATGGACAACGGTTGCATTCCGAGCACCCGCAATCAGCTAAGACTGTTCAGCTAAGACCTGTTTATCACAGGGCCAACAAACCTGCAGGCACTTTCCACGCTCGCTCTGTCCAGACTGCGCACAAACTAACCACTGCAAGGCACAAAAACCGTGCCTTTTCAAGCAGAAGCTATTTTCGATGCCGAAACAGCCTAATGCTAACCTACCACCCACTTTCCCCACTGATCTCCCTTATTCGCTTTGCTGTAGTGAAGGGGACTTATGGCTTTTTAAGTCTGTTTTCTTCTCCATGTTTTTTGTGTGTATTTCTCTTCATGCGTAGTGTTTTCTTCTGTTCTTTCCTCTCTTTTTATTTTTTCCTTTGTATCCATTTCTTTTCTTTCAAGATGCTTATTTATCTGAGGTGTGAAGCATTGGAAGAGCTGCATGAACTGGAGATAAATGCAACATGTTTTTTTTCCTCTGTGGTACGTGGGGTAGCTTGGTGGCAAGAACTAAAGATCAGTAGTCCTCTAACAAACACACAATAAGGTTATGGGCAGGAATTGTGCAAAGGCAGCCTTCGCCTCGAAGGCCTACCCATTAATTTTGCCTACCCTTGACAACCTGCCCTTGATAAAGTGCCGCTTCTGTTGATGTTGCAGTGCAACTGTCATCATTTCCTAGTTTGCTTCCTTGACCTGTTGCCTTTTCCAATCCGTGCATCTCATGGTGTCCAGAGACATAGTGCATTTCATCTACCTTCTGACCTGTATGTTTGGTGACATTAATGACGTGCAATTTGATAGTCTGATACCTATGGTACCTGTGAACATGTGTCTCTTTGTACCGCATCAAGCTGCAGACCATGGCTGCACAAAGCCAGAACTTGGTCTTCACAGTTGAATAGTTGAACCTCTCCCTTCTCACTTTCTCCCTGTGGTTGTTGACGTGTGCTGACATTGCATTTTGTTCCTGGTGTGGTTCCATGGCCACCTGCATGTGTACCTGAGGGGTTTACCAGTTTCTTGGCAGTGTTTGATTGCTGGCTACAATTGCTTAACTTCATTTGCTTCAATTGATGATGTGCAAAGGATGCTTGTCTTCATGATTTCATGTTTGAATTCATATATGAAATTTGGCTCCTCAGTAGGTTCAGCAGGTAGAGATTTAGATTTAGATTTACACAGGGGACCTTCAGCCAGACTGTTCGGCTGATCGGCCTGTGACTGGTCCTCGCCAGTCAACATGATGTCCATAAGCTCAGAAACAAACGAAAAAAACTTGTTGTTGTGCTGCAAGAGGAAATCAGAAGCATCCTGGACACTGGCATGTTGTAAAAATGGTTGCTCCATTGAAAAACAGGTAGAGAGCTTTGCTTGTATTAAAATTGGAAGTGGGTACAAGAGGGGTGAGGACCTTGGCCAGGTCGTTAGGTTACCATGGTGATTTAGGTTTACACGGGGGGATCTTCAGCCAGACTGTTCGGCTGATCGGCCTGTGACTGGTCCTCGCCTGTCAACATAATGTCCATAAGCTTAGAAACAAACGAGAAAAGCTTGTTGTTGTGTTGCAAGAGGAAATCAGAAACATCCTGGACACTGGCTTGTTGTAAAAATGGTTGCTCCGCTGAAAAATCACCAGATTTAGATTTAAATTTACACAGGGGGACCTTCAGCCAGACTGTTCGGCTGATCGGCCTGTGACTGGTCCTCGCCAGCCAACATAATGTCCATAAGCTCAGAAACAAACGAAAAAAGTTTGTTGTTGTGTTGCAAGAGGAAATCAGAAACATCCTGGACACTGGCTTGTTCTAAAAAAGGTTGCTCCATTGAAAAATCATTGGAGAAACAGTTGAACAGGTAAGCGTGTGTCTGAGGTCATCAGTAAACTCTTGAATTGGGATAGGAGCGCCCTGCCGCAGAGCTTGCACAAAGGAATCACAGCGCCGTAAGCCTTGAAAAGCATCTAAAACTTGAGCAGTCCAGCAGGCTGGCTCACGCGAATGAATATTCAAATCTGCTTTCAGCACTCTTCTCAACGTCTCACTGTTAGACCTCAGCATGCTATTATGCATTTTGAGAACAGACCTAAACCAGTAAAACTGAAGTGGCTCGGATTTAGATCTAGATTTACACGGGGGGACCTTCAGCCAGACTGTTCGCCTAATCGGCCTGTGACTGGTTCTCGCCAGCCAACATAATGCCCATAAGCTCAGAAACAAACGAAAAAAGCTTGTTGTTGTGTTGCAAGAGGAAATCAGAAACATCCTGGACACTGGCTTGTTGTAAAAATGGTTGCTCCGTTGAAAAATCATTGGAGAAACAGTTGAACAGGTAAGCGTGTGTCTGAGGTCATCAGTAAACTCTTGAATTGGGATAGGAGCGCCCTGCCGCAGAGCTTGCACAAAGGAATCACAGCGCCGTAAGCCTTGAAAAGCATCTAAAACTTGATTTTGATTTAGATTTAGATTTACACGGGGGGACCTTCAGCCAGACTGTTCGCCTAATCGGCCTGTGACTGGTCCTCGCCAGCCAACATAATGCCCATAAGCTCAGAAACTAACGAAAAAAGCTTGTTGTTGTGTTGCAAGAGGAAATCAGAAACATCCTGGACACTGGCTTGTTGTAAAAATGGTTGCTCCATTGAAAAATCACCAGAGAAACAGTTGAACAGGTAAGCGTACTTTCTTCTCAAAGCACAAACATCTGCGTCTCTGCACACCAAAAGGGCACGAGCCTCATCTTGAATCTCATCACAAGAACAGCGATCACACAAAAGAGTGTTCCGAGTATCCCAAGCTGCTGTCATGCACTTGTGAAACATCATGCCAAGGTATCTAAAAGACTCCTTGTGTGCCAGTGGCACCCCCCCAATACAAGTCCACAGATGAGATAAAGGGATTAAGGTGTTCAAGAGGCCTACGATACGGTATCCTGGACGACTTGGGCACTGGTGATACAAACTGACTCATTATGTTAGGAAAGGAAAGGGTTACATAGCTGTACCTGCCTACGTGGGCAGCTTAGCTGAAGCAAAGAAGGTGCCTGTAACCAAAACAGTCCAATCTGGAGAACAAAAAAATAAAACTCAGTGTCAGGCTTCAAAAGATCCACTAGCCTCGTATGCCCCCGGGGCCCTCCCAGAATCGTCGTCTCATGGATAGTGCCTTCCACATTCTCACAGGTTGTCAATACCCCGTCATCCGTAACATGGTAACTGAGCGTCACAACATTGCCAGCAGAATGATTTTGAAAGTGGTCAGTGAAGGCTCTAATGGATCAAACCTCATACATATGGATGTAGGCAGCGCAGACCGTCTGGCTCAGCACGACCTGCACATCACTGATTTTTAGATTTAGATTTAGATCAGCACGACCTGCAAGTCACTGAGCAGGCCTCCAACCGTGTTATACCGCCCTACCTCTTTGACCCCAGCATTCCTGATCAAGCTAGACGCACCTCCAGCCGCCCTGATGCTATCTTGGTCACTCCTTACCCTGCTAACCCAAATACACCACCTACTCCCCCCTCACATCGGGTACTCCGCAGTATGAGACGACATGAAGAAGTAAGAAACAGCACAACTCCAGCCAGGCAACTTCATGATTTGAACATCCAAAACCGCCATATCCACTTAACAGATCAAAAACTGTGAAGATACAAGGCCTGGTGCCCATTTAGAAGCCTCAGAGCAACAAAACAGTGAACTGTGCAAACAACTTAAGGCGCTGAGGTCACTCTCCACACAATCCTTCTGGGTGTGGGTGGGACTATCTATACTGCCCATACCCTGCATCAATAAAAAAAAACTTGGGATTGACCCGCAAAGGTGTACCAAGCTTGCAAGAAAGCTAAATTCCCACTCTGTACAATATGCGCAAAAACTTGCCTCTACCATGGCCAGACGTGCTATTGAAACCAGAAATACTCAACATAACTCTGGTGCACTGGGGCTGCATGCTTCCAGAAACCCACCAGACCCTCACTAGCTTCCCTCTTACCCTCTGGTGAAGGAGACGCACGGCTCTTTGAGCCAATGTGTCTCCTTTCAAGAAATTTCCTTTCCATAATACAGCATAATCCATCAGGCTTGCCAGTGTTGGCTTCGATATATTCATGCCTCAAGATGATCATGCCTGTGGGCAGCCTTAAAGCTATTTGAATGAAGACCTCACGTTCACAGCCACGGTAGGCAGTGTTGCAGTCGACCTGCCGTGCTTAGAAATTAGGTTCTAATTGGGAAAGCTAAGCAAATATTTCAAAGGTTTAAACCAAGAATCGGGGATTTGTCTTGCTCAGCAAGTTCACACAAAACTCGTCGTAAGTGGGAATAACCCTCCAACGGCAAAAAATAACCCATCCATGTGAAACACGGAATTTGATGTGTGCTCTGCCAAAAAAACCGTTGACTTCTCTTTTAAATAGACGACTTGGTGCTTCATGTTTTGGACAGGTCGAGGCCTATCGCCCCAGCTGAACATGTAAGATATTGAAGAGCTGGCCCTTGAGCAAGCTCTTAGGGCTAACTCCAGCTCAGTGCTGCCATCACTAGTGAAAGAGGACATGTCTGCTCTGGTGGCTAGCTCTAGATATGGCAAAGTCAAAGGAAGTGAATAGCGAAAGGGCCGAGGAGACAAGCCCTTTTATGACTGGACAGGCACGTGCTGCGCAGGCATGCCATCAATCGGCCCACATGAGCTCGCGAGCCCTCTGCAGTGGTTTATATAGATCTGATCTGGGAAAGCCGGTACGTAAGTAATTTGCTTGTGCATGTATTTCCATGCCTGGAGATGCCAGCGGTCCTCTGCCCTTGCAACAGAATTTTCAAGCTGTTTGTTGCTCCCTGGAGTATTGCAATTAATTGATGCAAGCGGTAGGTAAAGAGCACATACTACCCCTTGCCAGATTTTTCAAGCTTTTATGCTTCTGCTTTTATTCCCCTGATTAAGCTTGTGCATGCTAAGCTCATGATGCTTGAAATCAAATGCTCAAAGTATGACTATGGTACTTTCTGCAACTGCCTGAATGTTGCAGGTACCTTGGTGCCTCAATTTGGCCATGCCGATGGTGATCATCGATCCAATCCATCATCAAGGTAGGTTGTGTACTGTGTGTCCTCTGTGCAAAGGCTTGCAACTCAAAAAGGGACTCCCCTTTTCTGCCAGCTCGGCGTTACATGATGAGTAAACAGTGTTACAGAGAAAGTAGCATCATGCTGCAAGCAGAAAGACAACCTGAACCATAGGCGGTCACGACAGCTGCCTTTATCCTGATGCACATGCCTGCGCTAATGTCTCCTTACCTCTGGTTGAAACGCAGCAGGAATTATAAAAAATACCAAGAATCATTCAAAAAAGCGTATTAAAGGAAGAATAAAGAAACTGGATATGTGTGTATACTGACTTACAACTTACCTCTACCAGACGTGCCATAGGAATCATGAAAAGAATACCCAACATAACTCTGGTGCCCTGAGGCCGCTTCCAGAAACCCACCAGACCCACACTAGCTTCCCTCTCACCCTCTGGTGAGGGAGACTCACGGCTCTTTGAGCCAATGTATCTCCTTTTCCTTGCTTGATGTAGGGAGTGTTCTCACTGCCTACGTAGTTTTTTTTCATTTTTTCTTTGTGTTGAATGTGTGTGCCCAATCATTATCTTATAAGTCTGTGTTTGTTGAATGCATGTAGCTGTATCTAGAGCACATGTGCACTTCTTGTGTGACCTACTAGAACTTCTAGAAATTTAGATAGTGACTATCTAAATTTCCAGTGTTGAATCTGTGGATGACATAACTCTGAAAGCCACTGCATCTGCTACTGCGCCAGTCATAAAATTTATTGTTTGGCAAATGCCCTATGTGTGCAGTCCCTCCGATAAGTTTTGGGCTGGGTCATGGAGGGCATCAAGATGGTTACATTTGTTACAGACTTGGTGAGCCTGAAGGCTGACCAGTTCTGTTGCTCCCTCAATTCATTGCCCAATTCTGCTCAAGCCCCCCATAGATCCCCATTCGCTACGCCTGAGACAGCTTTGAGAGTCAATTGCATTCATATCCAGGAGTATATGCTCTGCCGAGGTCTTTTTGGAGAATGCAGGTGGCCATACTTGAGTACTTGTTGAATGTGCAAGCTTTCGCCTGTTCTTGCTTAAGCAACATCTAGGGAACCATTCCTGAGGGAACCATTCCTGAGCAATTTTACCAACTTCATCCTTCATCATAACTTGTCTATTTTGTCAGCAACCTCACAAGCTTAATGCCTTGGCATAAGACCTTCCCTATATTTGCAAACAAGCAAGCCCCAGGGCCCCAATGTGCCGAATTTGGCAGATCTGCTTGTCTCATCTAATCTCATTGTTCCAGCAAACTAGCCTGTGCTGTACCATCCTGGATGGAACAGCATCCCTTCATTTCAGCATGTATGCTAGTGCTGTCCATCTTGTTTAAGCAGGTGCTTGCACATATTGCACATGTACTCGTTTGTAAATCTTACATCATACATTATTGTGCAGCGGAATATCCCCCAGGAAAATACTCACTAGCGCCACAGCAATGTTGGAAATTGGATAAAATTTGATTTAGCAAGGATGTCTTGTAGCAATTGAGTTGCAGCATAGTAGGGGGAAAATGGCCATGGCTGGCGTGCACCACCGACAACAAATTCATTTGCAGTGCTTTTTCATGCAAGCCTGAGGTTTTTTGTTGCATATGATGATACAGCAAAATTGGTGCCCTCGACTCTCCTGTGAATTGTTGCAGGCCTGAGTTGCCCTGCACCATATGACATGTATCTACAGGCA
>OU611752.1:6304795-6409795 GCA_914767535.2 Dunaliella primolecta
AAAGCTTGCAAGAGTGACTGCATGCCCCCAGGAATGCGCCTGCATGCTCATAAGCGCCCATGACCATCTGACTCGCATCCCCCCCCAGGAGCGCGTTCAACGCGCAAAGTCAGAGTCTGCCGCGAGGGACCAGTGGCACCAGCAGCGGCGGCTGCAACAGGAGCTGCAGCAGATGCAGCAAGCGGCATCGGATGGGCACAGTGGCACGCGCCAGAAGCTCAGGCGGGGCAGCCAAGAGTACCCCAGCTCGCTCTCTCTGCTTGGAAAGGCAAACAGCAGGCAGACGAGCATGGAGCTGCAGCGCCAGAGTGGGACAGATGCTGGAGGAAGCACTCAGGACCAACAGCGTGGCCACGTGGCAGCAGCAGGTGGCTCCAGACGGAACAGCCTTGAACAGCGCAAGGGGGCAGCAGCAGCAGCAGCACGGCGGAGCAGTCTGGAACAGCGGGAGGGAGCAGCAGCATCAGGAGCACGGAGGAACAGCAGCATGGAGAGCAGTGGGGGGTTCAGGAAGAGCTGCTCGCTGGCGCGCTTTGAAGCATCACACGCACAGCCCCCTGACAATCCCCCCCTAGCACCCTCTGGCGCCCAAAACACCACCCATCCCACCACCAAGGGCCGCGGGAGGGGGGGCGCCCTTGCACATCAGCACCATGAGCCCCCCCCCCCTTTCGCGCAGCCAGGCAGGTTGCGCGGCAGCGTGCCAGAATTCTTGCTGCATGGGGCCTCGCCTGCGGATGAAGGGCAGCAGCCCTTGATGCTCCCGCCTGATCCCAGCGTAGGTGCCCACGTTGATGGCATGCCCCAAGAGAGCCGCAGCGGCCCTCTTGCGCTTTACAGGGGGAATGGCCAGCCCCTGCCCAGGAGGTATGTTGGGGGGGGGGGTATGAGGGCTGTCATTGGTCTTCCTGTGGCCCAGAACTCTTGTTGATGTGGAAATGAAACTTCCAATTGGCCAGGTCGTGTTATGCCAGATATTGAGGAGGTCTTGCCTTAAGGGTGAATGCGTATGCAGAGTAGTAGAAAATTATTCAACTTGCTTGACACTTCTGCATAAAAGGAAGGAGTGATGATAAGGCCCCGGAAGTAAGGCAAGGGTGTAGGTGCGACTGCGTTCGCTGTCCTTTCTTCAGTAGTCGCCTCTTGCCTGCACT
Source organism: Dunaliella primolecta (assembly GCA_914767535.2). Lineage (NCBI taxonomy): Eukaryota > Viridiplantae > Chlorophyta > Chlorophyceae > Chlamydomonadales > Dunaliellaceae > Dunaliella > Dunaliella primolecta. Next base: position 6,305,950 of record OU611752.1, read on the forward strand.
TTCCCTGCAATGAGGTGCACAGCAAGTGTGCAAGAGAAGCTCATTTCTCCATCTGCAGCCTCTGATCCAAAGCGTCCATTGTGTTGCTGTCTGTTGGTTTGATGCTCGACAGGTCTGATGTTCCATAGCCACCTCTGGATCCAGCTTCTGGGCCACCTAGCTTGCATGCTTCCCCTCTTGTGCAATGAAGGGGGCACCCCTTCCACAAACGTCCTGTCCCACCCCTCATTCACGCTTTCAGAGGTCATTGTATGAAGCACACGGTGTGCATGCTTTTGCATTGGGGAGGGTTGCTCTGCGCACACGTGTTGGGGGGAAAAGGGGTTACAAGAGATCAAACATGCGATAGCATCCAAGCATCCTATTGAAGGCTTTCTAAAGGGAACAGGAGCCTCCCAAGAGCTGCTTGTGTCCCTTTTGTCCCAACGGGTGATTATGTTTGGTGCTTGTGCAGGTTCTCACAGCTGCAGCTGCGCACAGATCTGTCCTCTCCCTCCCCCTCCCTCTCCCCTTCCAACCCCAACACAGCTCCCAATACCTTTGCCAGCAGCAGCCCATCATCTTCAGGCCCCTTGGCTCCCCTCAATCACCCCCCTTGGCATCCCTCAGTCACCACCCCCACTCCCACCGGCAACTCCACCCAGCATCACCAAAGCACACTCAACAGGAGCAGCGGTCCCCTACCTTCCGTGCACGGCACCGGCAGCTCCAACTCGTCGCAGCAGGCGCTGCAAGCCCTTAAGCCGACCACGCCCACGTCCCTGTCTGGCCCGCTCCGCCCCCTGCCGCCTAATACACAGCACTCACTGCTAACGCCCAACGCACAGCTCTCACTGCTGAGGCCAGAGCAGCAGCCGGGGACTACAGCATGCCCACCTGCAGCTGCTGCCGATGAGGGGCAGAACTTTACAAGGGATGCAAGCACAGCCCGGTCACGGCCACCAGCCAAGGGGAGGTTCATGCTCGCTACCCAGGTGTGCTGCCGAATTGTCCCATCACGTTCAGAAATGGCCTGAGGAAGCCACTGCAAAAGTGCTCAAACAAGGTTGATACACGTTTGTCCAGATCACAGCAGCACCTTTTGCAGCTGATTGCTCTTACTTAATGGGCTCCGCCATGCGCAATAGCTGAGCAGTGCCCTGCAGGCATTGTTTTTCTCAGTTTGTATACCTGCGGACTTGGAGCAACGAGCACCAATTTGTGAGCATCTGGTGTTAGCAAGATGAATGGCATGGGGTGATTTGCCGTCCGCAAGAAAAAAACGAGCACCAATTTGTGAGCATCTGGTGTTAGCAAGATGAATGGCATGGGGTGATTTGCCGTCCGCAAGAGCTAAATGACGTGCTGCAGCGTTCAGATATACATACGGCTGAATGCTGATGGGTCATCCAGGCATGCTATGGCTGCTGATGCTACAATGGGCAGTTGTACTGGGTTTTCAGAGGAATGGGCAGATCCTAAACACGGGTCCATCACACAGCTGATCTTAGATATAAGTGATTAATCTGCTTAAGATGCAGCTGCTACCCAGCGCACTGAAACCCCAGGCAAAGAGGAACGATTGTCATGGCCGAGCATTGTCATGTCAAAATTAGGGTTTTGTAGGCAGCTGTACGCAATGCATGTGCTCGATGCAATCAATGTAGCCTGGCCTCAGTGGCTCATCCCTCTGCCTGCACTTTCTCCGCAAGCGAATCCTTGTCTTTGCCTCTTTCTGCCGACTGGTATGTTTGTGTCCTTGCCCTTGTTCTCTCTTGGCGATGCCCTGGCTTTCCAGTGCCGTGGATGCCGCCGTCCCCTTGCACTGCCCAGCAAGCACATATGCTGCCGTTTGTGTGGATCTTGTAGGCGTTGAACTTGATCTGTATCGCCCTAGGCACTCTCCCTGCACAGGCCAGCAAGAACTGCTCAGCTTCCGATGCCTTGCATGAGCCCTGCAGAATGGACTGTGCTCAGCGTCCGATGCCTTGCATAAGCCCTGCCATGCATAAGCCCTGCAGAACGGACTGTGCGCAGCGTGCAATGCCTTGCATAAGCCCTGCCATGCATGAGCCCTGCAGAATGGACTGTGCTCAGCATAAGATGCCTTGTATAAGCCCTGCCTTGCATGAGCCCTACCAGTATTTTCAAGCTTCTTGTGTGTGCTGCATCTTGTACGCCTTGCATGAGCCATATGCTGCCTCTTGTATGCCTTGCATGAGTCCTGCAAGTGTTTTGAGCATCTTGTGTGTGCTGCCTTGCCCCTGCACAGGCCAGCATCAACCGTTCCGAAAACCGGCTGGAACAGTCTGAATCCGCCAAGAAGAGGAGAAGCAGCCGAACGGGCCGCAGGCTGAGCCATTCGACCAGCAGCTGCAGGCGCCGTGTGAAGAGGACCTCCAGCAGCCGCTCTCAAGGTGTGTGCTTTCTGCTTGATGCTCAGTGATCAGGCATATTTTTTTGTGGGATCGCATGCAATGCGAGGGCGTGACGCAAGTAGTGCACCGATAATTGCTGTCCATTCGAAGAGTTGCTTTTATTTCCAGGAAGGAAAGAATCATATCCTAGTTTGTGTGTCAAGTAAGTAAATGTATGTGATATATAAATGTATTTGATAGGCCTTACTCATCAGGATCATGTCTGTTTCCGTACCCAAGCTGTTGACAAATTGTATCACACCTTGCTACCTAGTAACCATGCTCTTGTCCATGGTGAAATTTAAGGATCAATGTTCATGTTGCTCAGCGCAAGGAGGCCATCAATCCTTCCACCTCATGCTCAGCTAAAGTGTGCAATGTGCACACCAACCATGCACGCAAGTGCTCCCTCGCAAGCGACTTCCAGATAGCAGTATCGTGATGGTTCATTGATGTGTGTGTGAAGCTAGACATTCATGCATTCACTAGTGCTCATGCACAACGTTCAGGCATGAGTGCATGTGCATGAGCCATGTAGCCAGTCTACCTTTGGCGCATCTTCAACAATTGTTGAACAATCTGCTAAGCCTTGGCAAATGCATACAGAACAATGTTGAAGCATAGATACCATCCACTGCAACAAAACGTGAATATTTGTGCAGAGGCGGACAACTTCCTCCCAAAATTAGGCATGTGTTTTATGTGCTCCCAGCACAGGTGGGCCCAAAACTTGGACACAGGATTTTGGTCAAAGTGAGTGTCTATTGCACTAGAGTTCGACTATCCAAGGTTGTGGCCCATATGCCTGATCAGATACGCCTTTGACCATTAAATCTCCATTCTGGACCACCTACCGCACCGAATTAAATTATTTTATGTTATTTGAAATTCTTGTATTAAAAAGATACCAATGCAAAAGAAATAGGGTGAAAAGACCCAGTGATTAGTGAGACACAGAATTCCACCAATTTTCCTTTGTTTTTTAGCACAAGCGGTGCCACAAAGGCCAGTTTTTCCTTTTGTCCTTTATCTTAATATGCAGCGTGATAGCATGGTATATAGAGATTACTAAAGCATAATTTTAGTGCAGAATGGTCCCAAGTGGAGCTGTGGGCCCTTTTGGGGTGATCTGAGGCCAGGAGGGTGATCTGGGGCCCTCCAATTCTCATCGTTTTTGGGTGAACATGATATTTCATGAAATGATCATAGTTGAAACAGTCAGATTTTGGAAAACGCGAGAAAGAGCATGTCTGGCAATACAGGCTTGTTGACCCCCTCTGGTATTTGTGTGTGGAAGCAGCTTGTGAAGCATCTCAGGCTTCTGGGGAGGATCTTGGATGGTTCTTCACATCGCTTTCATGTCACCAGCACCATTTTAATGTCCGAAGAATTTGGCGATCAAGGATGGGATGGTGTGATGTGTTTGCTGATTGCATGGCTTTGGTCAATGACGTACTGCGCAATTTCACCATCCAGGCTCAGACTCAAGTACTGAAAGCAAGCGCATGTGCGCCATATAGGAACTAGCTCGTTTGCATGATTGCAGGTGCAGCACTGCCAGGAAGTATGTGGTTGCTCCTCCAGGGATCATCCTTTTTTGTGCAAATGCCATTGCAAGTTTCGACTGTTGGAGCTGTTCGTGGAGCTTGCATGGCAAATGAGACACAGTCAAAATGGTGCGTGCGTGCGCAGGGAAAAGGAGGAGCAGCTCAGGGAAGAGGGCGAGCAGCACGGGCAGGCGCAAGGGCGTGCGGTCACAGAGCTCCACTCGCAGGGGCCCCCCCTCCAGAACTGCTAGCCAAACAAGCCTGATAAGCACCACCAGCCACTGCAGCTCGACGCAATCCAAAGGGTCCAGGCACAGCCGCAATTCGTCTGAAGACGGATCAGATTTCGACAGCGACGCACCAAGCGTGAGCAGCGTGGTGTCTGGAATAACCCATGCGCTGCTGAGCACAACTTCAAACTCTGCGCCTGAGGAGTCCATGTTAACCCTGCCTGGTTTGTTTGGGGCCAGCCATGAGACCAACAACAAGAGTTTCCCTCTACAGCCATCCATGGCAGGCCACACAGCTGCGCTCAAGCTCTCTGCTCACTTCGCCGGGTTTCCCACGACGAGGCCCACCACCTCACACGCTCATGTTTCCTCCACCTCCTCAACTACCTCTGCCGCCTCCTTCCCCCATCCAGCAGCCCCTCCAAGCGCTAGCGCCGCCGCTGCTGCTACCTCTGCTGCGGTGGGTAACGATGCAGGGGGGCCTGACAGCGGCAAGCCCGCCTCCAAGTCGGCGCCCAGAAAGCGTGCGCCCACCAAGCAAGCATCAAATGTGCGCTTCAACCTGCCGGCTGTGAACCCCCCCCGCAGCCCTTGCCCCTCCGAGGAGCCCAACCTTCCCACACACCCAGGCAAGGTCATCGCCATCGCTGCCCCAAAGAGCAAATCCTCCCCCACGACTGCTGCCAGCTCTCCCAAGACCCCCACCTCCCGCGCCTCTGGCGAGGGGCTGTCCATCCCAGTTTCTGCTGCACTTGCCAAGGATGCGCTGGCCGAGGTACCCAACACTTTTGGCAAGATCACAAAGCAGACGGCCAGCCTGCGCCAGTACTTGGCGGGTGAGTTGGCGTCCATTATCAGTGAAAGCAGTGTGTAGTTTCTTAAGCCGATAGAGTAGCACTTCCTCGTGTTGATCCGGTCACCAAACACAGCGGAGGGCATGAGCTGAGTGCATAGCGTAGTGTTGGCCAGATCATCTGCTGTGTATTTGGCGCGTATACAGTGCTGGCATCCTACGTCATGCTGTGCTATTGCAGGTAGGGTCGGCAAGTGTAGCATGTCAGAAGCCCAGGAACTTGTGTACCTGATACACATTACGCATACTTGAGAGTATGATGCCCATATTCCTGGAAAGGCAAGGCTCCCAGGATGGGACTACGGAAGGTCCTATCTGCAGCTCTCGAAAGGAGCGATGCATACAAATGCTGTGCTTTGTAAAATTCCTTATTGATGGGCAAAGGCAGGCTAGCAAACATGCGCAGGTGTCCGCGCCCTCCCCCCCTCTTTCCCCACACACAGAGTCGCTGGCTCAGTAGGGACCCCCAATCTTTGGGTCCTGGAGCTGCTGCTAAGCCCTAGGCCAGTGCCCAGCGTCGTGCTGCTCTTGTTGGTGCTGAGCCCCCATCTTCTGCTTGTGATCCCTCTCCATGCGCCCCTGCCCAACAGCCCTCTGTGGCTCAGGCTGCAGGTGGCTGCTGAAATCTCATTTCATACCTGATTTTCTTCCCCCGTATTTCTTGCCATGTTATGCACCAGGATTGGCAAAGCCATTCTAAGATGTGTCAACCTGTGAAATTGGCTAACCTTATACACAAGTGAATCATGTAACCCATAACCCAGGACAGCATGCCTCGCCTTTGTCAAAGCGTGCACACAGTCCTGCACAGGATCACATGGGTCTGCCTGTTGACTTTCTCACGCGCCAATTGCCGGTGAATTGGACACACACACACACACACACACACACACACACACACACACACACACACACACACACACACACACACACACACACACACACACACACACACACACACACACACACGGACAGGCAATCGGCTGGATGTCAGCCGCTTGGATTTAGACACTTACTTAAAGAAGCTGGACAACGAAAATAAGGGCAGGTAAGGCCAAGCAATGCACACTCAGTTGCAGACGGAAACTGGGCTCTTGGGACCTTTGCAAAAGTCCAAGAGGTGCCTCGTCTTCTTGGAATAAGTCGTTGTGACTTTCTTTACATTGCTCCTCTCATAATCTTTGATACCCTGCACAAGCACCCCTCCTGGCCTGTATCCCTTTGCCTACTTTTGCATGAGGATTTGAGATAAAGAAAAAGCACGTGGGCATGCGCGCGCGCACACACACACACCTCTGCAGGCTGGCACAAGGAATTGAGCGCGCTCTCTGCATGGCCTTCACTCTTTGCTTCCCCTCCTGTGTTTGTGCTCACAAAACATGCACAGCACATCATGCATGTGTGCACCACACGCATGTGCAGGTCACGCTCGGTAGGCCGCTTTGCCGGCAACAAGAAGCAGGGTAGGAGCAAGTCCGGCAACCTGCTCACACACAACCACCAACACAGAGGTGCATGTGCTGGTGAAGGCGATCCACCAGCGGAGGATGGGGACCCAGCCTTAAAGTCAGCACAAGGCAGTGGCCTCGCCAGCATGTTTGCACAGCTGGGGCAGGAGGAGCAGGAATTGCAGCAGCTGCATGAGCGCATGAGGGCTGCAGCAGTCAAGGGCCGTGAGCACGGAAGTGGCGTGGACCAGCGCTCTCTGTGGAGAGGCTGAGAAGGCCAGTGAAGATGGGAGCGCGGCCAGTGAGGCTGAGAGGCTGAGAAGCTGAAGGCCAGGCACGGGGCCGGTGAGGCTGATGCGATGGAAAGACTCCCGGTGCTCACGATTTTGGCAGCCAGCAGATCCCACTGTGAGGCCCAAGGACGCACCTTCTCCCCTGCCCACCAAGTGGAGGCCTCATGCATTCATGGCAGACCTGGACTTGTTCACACTACGCACCTTGCTTTCAAGGCAGTGCGCAGGCCGCTTGTAGGTTTCCCAGCCAGCACCTGGGCTTGCATGGCCCAAACGAAGGTTAACGTTGTGCTGGCCTACAGCCATGCCAGCATGAGTCCATGTGCATGCTCACTTCCAATCCAGGAGGATTTCACAGGAAGTCGCAGCGAGGGCGCTGGTGCTGTGTGATGCACAGGCATGGCTCCCGCTGTTGTCGATGGTTACGCAGCCTTTCAAGCTGTTGTCTGGGGCGGCTGCCAAGCACACTAAAATGGCGGGTGTTGGTGTCCTCATCGTCTGTGTCGACCAGGCTGCAGCTGTTGCTGACTATGCTCTTGAAACTACTGCCCGTGCGACTTGCAAGGAGGTGTGCAACCACATGTGCTTGCAGTCGGGTGGGCATCTCCCATCATGAGAGGCGGTAAGACGAAGGGTGATGGGGTCCTCTCACAAGTCCCAAGCTGGTTTTTAAAAGGGTTGTTCTCTTTCAAAAGGCAGGAAGGCATGAGTGATATTAGGGCTGTTCAAAGTGAAATTCCTTTGGTTTGGCCTTCTCCAAGAGTTGCCGTCAGCGCCTTCTCTGCAGCGCAAGTTGGGGTGGCCTTAGTCTCTTCCTTGAGGTGACCAGAGGCTCTTGCTTGAGTCCAAATTGTTGATCTGACCGGAAGGAAGAAAATTGGAACAGGGCAATGCCTGGATTTTGCTTGAGTAAGATGAATAAATGTGCGTTGGAGTATTTGCTCGGTGCCGGTGTGAATTTCCTGCAGCTATGTTGTATTTGCTCTCACATTTTTCTGCTTTGCTTCTGTGCTCTTCAACCCTCAAAAGCGGCAGTCCCAAATTGCTCTATGAATCAGAAAATCAAATGAAAAGGTGACAGCTCTTTTTAGTCATTTGTTTCCAAACAAGAGTCCTTTGGTGCTCAACTCATTTTTTACTCGTGTACAATACCTGGATTTGTCCAGCTGTCATACTCATCTCTCAAATGCATCAACAACTGATCATACTCCCCATGCGAGCTCATTTTCAGTAAGCATCCTGCGATTGCCCCTTGGTGTTGGCTATCATTTTCATTAATCCCTCCTTTTTAAAGCTTGTGGCTGGATTCAATACTTTTGTACGCAGATTGTTTGGCTTACCTATTCCTTCCATGCCTTTTGGTTCAAGCTTTTGTGATGATGCGTGCACACTGCAAGACATGTTGCAAATGCATTCTAGCATTCTTATTGTGCCCAATTTGCATCCAGTGCATAGACATGAAGTTATCTGCCTGAAGCGCCTGCTGTTTGGATTACATTTGCAAATCTAAGTAATTTTGGAGACAGTGCTGCTGGAGGTCTTGCAAAGCCCACCAAAAACACTTCATTCATTTTCATTCTGTTCACAAATGACGACTGAACCAATGCATTTTTGATTTGTTTCTACGCAATTTTAAACTTGCTGATGTCCTGGTTTGATATGTTGCAAACCAATCATCTGAAGAGGAGCTCAACTCTTTAGGTTTGAAGGGGCAACACATTGCCAATTTTCGTGCAATGTTGTGATCTCTCTGATTTTTATCCATTGCTGCTCCATTAGCTTTTTCCTCTTCTTGTTCTCTTTTACCTCCCCCATGCGTGTTCTTTACAACATGCTAAATGCATGTGATTTCAATCTTTAATTCAGTGGCTGTGCTTAGCTAGGCATGTGATTTAAACCTTCTGCCTGGTGGACTTCTAACAAGCATGAGGGAATGCAACGTGCTTCCCCAAGTACCCAACAGAAAAGAGGGATTTAAGTAGATAAGGTAAGGTTGCATCGCTATACCTGCCTACAAGGGTAGCTGAGTGGAAACACTGAGGCCTGCAATTAGACCTGATCAAAAAATGCTCAACTCACAAAACATGGACTGGAAAGAAATAATAACTAGTCATGTAACATGATTCTGATTTACATGGGGGCACCTTCAGCCAGACTGTTCGGCTGATCGGCCTGTGACTGGTCCTCGCCAGCCAACAGAATATCCACGTGAAAAAGCTTGGTCCAACTAGAGCACAATAAGAGGACGGAGGTTCATCTACAGAAGAAAGACAACCGCAATTTCAGAGCCATGCAACAAGCAAGTTGAGGTCTCAATGTGCGGTTTCTGAGTAATGCAACAAGCAGGTTATTAGCCCTAAGTCTGAAACGGCAAACATTCCTCATGACATGTTGAGATAAATCCAAATGCATGTGCCTTGGTAAAGGGGCGGGGGCACGCACATTGTGATCAAAAGGCACTGCAAAAAGAAACTGATAAGTTGCCAGTTTGCAATAAGTGTCCCCGGGAGCGGGCCGCGGGTTCACTTCCTCAACATCTCTCCACACTGCCCGCAACCTGTGCCTGAGGTCATAAGTAAACTCTTGAAGAGGAATAGGGGTTCCCTGCCGCACAGCTTGCACAAAAGAATCACAGCGCCGTAGGCCTTGGAAAGCATCAAAAACTTGAGCAATCCAGCGGGAAAACTCACGTGAATGAATGTTCAAATCCGCTTTCAGCACTCTTCTCAACGTCTCACTGTTAGACCTCAGCATGCTATTATACATTTTGACAACAGACCTGAACCAGTAAAACTGAACATCCGTTTTAGCCGCTTGAAGCGGCTCATGACCACACTCCCTCTGAGTCAGAACAGCCCAGTTGGTAGTGGTACGCTTAACACCCAGCGTGCTCTTAAGATAACTCATGTGCCTCACTTGCAAACTCCTTGCCCGCTTTAATGTACTCAGTGCCCCACACTTGGCCTGCATACATTCCAGCTGGAACCACATACGTCTTCCCAAGCCACAGAGACATATACGGCCTATTTGCCAGAAAATTCTCACGAACAAATTGACGAACCTGAAATGCAGACAGCATGAAGGACCAGCAGCATGCTCAGAGGACTTGGCCATGCTCATGCACTTGTAAAACATCATGCCAAGATACTTAAAAGACGGTTTGGCTCATCCCTTGTTGGTATGGATGCCTGCCGGTATGAGAGACTCCTGGATCAGGGGATACAAGTCCCAGCGAACATCTCACGAGCCATTCCAGACTGTTTTTTTCCTAATGGTACTGGCTCCTCTGCTCGGCACCAGAGCCGCCCTGATGTTATCTTTGTGCGCTCTATCCCAGGCAGACAAGCTCACCTTGATCCTTCTAAGATCCCTCCTCAAGGCAGAGACGTCCACCTTGTTGAACTAAAATTTTGTCCAGACACCAACCCCTTCATCACTTTAGGAACTGCAGCAACTCAACATGCTCACACTATAACCAGACTTAAAACCCGCAGCTCGAGGAATCCAAACAGGAACAACAAGGTGACTCTACACATCATCCTGATTGGTGTGGTGGGCACTATTTACAATGAGTACACGATCAAACCTCTTGTCAATTTGGGCCTATCCAAACACAAAGCAAATTCCCTAGCTTTCAAGCTGAGCTGTCATGCCATGCAGGGACGAAGCAATATCATTAAAACCAGACATGCTCTTTGCTTACAGGGGGCTTCCCGGGGGGGGGGGGTCACTGGGCGCGCGGAGGTGAACACTTGGAGGAGAGTCCGGGCGTCTCAGGGCATGGCCAACAACCCGCCCGATCCTCATTAGTTCAGTCTCTTTCCCTCTCCTAGGCTAGCTGTAGCTAGTGTAGTTTTGAGGGACCTCTGGTGAGGCCCTTGCTAGCTTGCTAGTTAAGGGACCTTTCCTTACTGCACGCGGCCTGTGGCCTGTGTAGACTTTTCTTTCTTTCTACTTAAAAGATTCCTTGTGTGCCAGTGGCACTCCCCCAATACGGAACACTGGCAGATCTGACCCAGAGGAATTGAAGTGCACCACCTCAGACTTGGCAGAGTTGATGACTAAGTGCTTCCTCTGAGCATACGCATGCAAGCGGTTCAGCATGGCCTGCGACGCAACAAAATCGTTGGCCATCAGAGTCAGGTCATCAGCATATAACATGTGTGTCGCATAGAATTCAGCTATGCCCGTGACAGCACCTTGCACCCCCTCTGCAATTTCATCGACGTCATTAATATACAGAGAGAAAAGCAGAGGGGATGAAGGGCAGCCCTGCTTAACACCTGTGTTAGGGTCCACCCGAGCAGTCTTCTCTCCATCCTTCAGAATGTACTCATCAGCATCGTGCATGTTTATAATGATGGACAAGAAAGAAGTGGGCATGCGTGTGCGCTGCAGGTGCTGCCAGAGTGCCTGCCTAGGGATGGTGTTTTATGCTTGCTTGAAGTCAATGAATGCAGTGTGCAGCCGGCTAGATCGCCCAGGCTTGATTGTGCATGCGTCCAAAAGCTCAGATATGAAATAGAAAAAGTACTTATTGTGTTGCAATTATAATTGGTCCATAAATGCTCAGAACATTTATGACCAGTGTACTACTGTGTATGTTTAAAGGCATTCATTTTATTTATTCCCGTGCGGAGCTCCATGTCCACAAGGATGGTGTTTGGCATTCAGATGAAAGAAGACACATGTTTACTCCTCCAATTATGTAGGCAATGAGAAAGCTTCCTATGCTGATTTAGGATAAGAAGACGCATTGGCTCGAAGAGCTGTTAGGTTAGATTAAATTACACAGGGAGACCTTCAGCCAGACTGTTTGGCTGATCAGCCTGTGGCTGGTCCATGCCAGCCAACGGCATAACCAAAAGCTCAGACATTAAATAGAAAAGCTTCTTATTGCGTTGCAAGAAAGTTGCTGAAAGACTTGGTGACGGATTGGTGTATCCAGGAAAATAAGGTCCCAGACACCCAATTTCGTTTTGGGGACCTGAAATGGCAGCCCGTGATGTCTCAACTGCCAGAACAGACTGAGTCAGAGCAGGCTACACAAGGCACTCTAAGAGCCAATTCAAGTTTTGTTGAGCTACTCTTTATCCCCTCTGCGAACATGCCGACGCTCAGCCGGACATGTGGCCACAAAGCAAAGTGCCCCTCGATAGCCCCACGATGTATGGAGGTTATAAACGTAATATTTATGTAGTCATTGAATATATTATCATATCACAACGTGTATTCCCACCTGCACCATGGGTGGGTTCAGCACTCAGCGATTTTCTGTGTGGGTGCCAAAATGGAACCTCCTGAATTTCCCTGAAACTTTGTGTTTTGGGTAATTGGTATAACCTAAAAACATCTGTGAAGTCAGATATGGGAAATTCTCAAGGATTGTGGAGCTGCAGCACAGGCCTGTCGTGCAAGTGGGCTTCAATGTGTGCCTTGAGGAAGGGCCTTCACCTGACCTTTTCAGTTTTCCTGAGACTTTGTCTGTTGGGTAATTGGGATAATCTAGAAACATCTGTGAAGTCAGATATGGGAAAATCTCAAGGAGTGTGGAGCTGCAGGTCAGGCCTGCCAGGCCGTGCAGGCAGAAGATGAATGCATTCATATTTGCATATGCTCACAAAAGAAAGGTCAAGAAAAATGTTAAAGTTGCAACCAACCCACAATTCAGCCTAATTCTGCAGGGGAAAAAAGGCGCATGCATAATGGATCACCACAACGAAAGAAGCCATGCAAGAAATGGAGACACTCAAGGAAACTTTTCAGAAGGGCTTCAGCAAATGTTCGAGAGGCCACTGGAGGCCAAGTGAAGTTCTTACCATTAATAAATGTCATGAAGGAAGCAATGAGCAAGGGAGCAATCAGCATTCACCAAAAAATGCTCCAACCCACTTATGCTGCACATCCAATCCAATCTAAGCCTAGACATTGCCACGTACATCCCCATTGATGCTCTGCACTTGGCGGCGTTTGCTGCATGCCTGAATACAACCTGCCTTGGTGGGGGACAAAAGATCATTGTACTTGTCAAGCACCCAGAAATCACTTGATTTGGGCTCCTTCCTTTTCGAAACAAACTGCTGGTACCATTGCTTCAACACTACAAATAAAGACATGCACCAACCCTGATCACGCGGAATAATAAAAGACCAAGGCATTCAGCAAATAAAGGAGGTGGCACTCGTGCATGCCAAGGGTCATCATGACAACTTGGCACTGCGCTTAGCATCCGCTGTCACTGTGACGCGTTTGTCCTGGAGGTTCGACCTGGAAATGTGAACAGGTTTTGTTTGTAAGGGAATCAATAAACAACTTAAAAACGTGCAACAACTAGGATGATCCTCATTTCCCTGCATCGCCTTGCACCCACGCTTCCTTACCTGTAGCCATGGCTGTGATTGTCCTGAAAGGGAAATGGGCACTTGATCTCCACAGCATTGGCTGTGAAGCCTGATGCTTCACACTCCCAGACCAGTCCATCTGGAGAAGCACCGAGCACGCCGGGAGGCAAGAGGCCATGCAGAGCTGCAGTTGGGGTAGCTTGAAAGCCACACTCCATGAGGGAAGCTGATTGTGGAAGGTCGCAGATGAGTGTGAGCTTGCCACATACCTCATGGCTGCTGCCCCATTGCATGGCTGCTGTAGGAGGCTGCAGATCTGAAGGCTGAAAAATCTGCTGGTATGCAGCAGCTGCATGGCCCTCCCCACGAACCGTGGCATGCTCACCAAGCACCTCAGCTGCCTTACTGCCATGGCCCCCCCAAGAAGTGCTGCACCTTGCAAGGAGATGTACCGTGGGTGGGAGGCAAGGTCGGCAAGGGGTAGAGAGGCATAGGAGAGGTTGGGGTTGGGACCTTGCATAGGTGCTGGCCCACCAGCGCGACAATCAATGCTGGACACCTTGCCAAGTTGCTTGGCTGGAAAGGATGCTGAGGTACTGGCAAACAGGTGTTGGCTGCCTGCAGGCACAGCTGTGGATGCTAAGCCTGCAAGAAAGGCTGGATCGGATGGAGGTGCAGGCATGGGAGGGGGAAAAGCCTCCTTAACTTGCTTGGGACGGCCAACAGTGCTCTGCACACGGAACATCCCCTCCCTGAGCGCCTGCTTGTCAGCACTGCCTTGGAACGAGGGGGGAGCACGCCTCTTGCTGGCATATGCCTGGAAACTAGATGAGAGGGAAGGCTGGCTGGTGGTAGGGATGGAGGGGCTAAGGCAGTGGAGAGAGGGCAGGAGTGTAGTGGTATATGTAATCGAAAAATGAAGTCTTGGGCATCGTAATCCGTATTCGCTTTTATGGACCATCACACCGTTACAAGGAGGGCAGGGAAGAAGAGAGATGGCGCCATGGCTGGTGGTGAGGGGCGCTGAGCTTGTGATGCACGCTTGGAGGGCTGCACACCGGAGGCTCCCTCTTTGCTGAAGCCTGGCAACTTGCTCAGACAGGTTGCGTAGCCAGGCTTAACAGATTCCAGGAGATCTCGAATTTGAAGTATCTGAGATTTCTTGCATGGCTTCTTTCGTTGTGGTGATCCGGTGCATGCATAATGGATCCATTATAGTACCCTCGCCAGCCTAGGAAGGAAGTGCAGTAACTCAGACAGCGCAGTCATCTCACGCGACAGCACCTTTTTCCCCTGCAGAATTAGGCTGAATTGTGGGTTGGTTGCAATTTTAACATTTTTCTTGACTTTTTTATGTGAGCATATGCAAATATGAATGCATTCATCTTCTGCCTGCACGGCAGGCCTGACCTGCAGCTCAACAATCCTTGAGAATTTCCCATATCTGACTCACAGATGTTTTAAGATTATCCCAATTACCCAAAATACAAAGCTTCAGGGAAATTCAGGAGGTTCCATTTTGGCACCCGCACAGAAAATCGCTGAGTGCTGAATCCACCCATGGTGCAGGTGGGAATACACGTTGTGATATGATATTATATTCAATGACTACATAAATATTACGTTTATAGCCTCCATACATCGTGGGGTCATCGAGGGGCACTTTGCTTTGTGGCCACATGTCCGGCTGAGCGTCGGCATGTTCTCAGAGGTGATAAAGAGTAGCTAAAAAAACTTGAATTAGCTCTTAGCGTGCCTTGTGTGGCCTGCTCTGACTCAATCTGTTTTGGCAGTTGAGACATCACGGGCTGCCATTTCAGGTCCCCTTTGGTTTTTACCCCGGTAGGAGCACTCTGCATCCACTCTTCATCCTGAGGCACTAAAGACGTGCTGCAAAAAAGCTCAAACCACGGCAATCACCTAGGCTGCATGCTGCCTTCATTGACTTCTCTCAAGCATACGACACTGTGCCCCGTTTGCAACTTTGGGAACATCTACAGCGCCTTACCATGCCTGCACTACTTCTCCAGGCAGTTAAGAAATGTACCAGGATGATGAATATATTCTGATGGATGGGGATAAAAGGGCATGTGTGCGTCCAACAAATGGTGTCAAGCAAGGTTGTTCCCTGTGTCCTCTCCTGTTTTCTCTGTACATTAATGACATGGTCAGAGATATTAGTGAAGGTGTAAGAGGTGCTGTGACAGGGGATGGAGTGAATGGCATCTCATAAATGCTAAATGCAGACGACTTGAGTTTAACTACCAATGACCCAGGTGAAATGCAAGTTATGCTGAATAGATTACGAGCTTATGCAATGAGAAAGGGGCTGGCTGTCAATACATCAAAGTCAGAGGTCATGCGTTTTAATAGTAGGTCGTGTTCTTCTCTGCCTACTTTCATGTATGGAGACGTGGCTCTTCCAGGAAAAGAGTAATTTAGATATCTCGGTATGCTTGTGGACAGGCACATTAATTTGAAGGTGTCTGAGGAGCATGCACTGCGCCCTTACATGGCCAGCAAAGGAGTAAGGAGTTTGTGCAAGAACATGATCTAAGGAATAGGCCACATGCTCTGATTTGGCTCTCTAAGGTGTATGGCATTCCAGCTGGGATGTACGCATGCCAAGTGCAGGGTACAGAGTGCTTACAAGAAGGCAGTGAGTTCAAAAGCCAATTACAAAAAAGGCAATTATGCTTTCTAAGGTTCTAGGTATGAAGAGTACTGCCATGAACTGGCCAGTATTGAGAGAGTGTGGTCAAGAGCCCTTACAGTTTTATTGATTTAGGGCTACTGTTAAGTTTTTCAACAACATGCTTGTTTCTAACAGTGAAACACTACGCCAAGTGCTGAAGGTAGATTTGCACCTTGCTGATAGGGGTGGGTCTGTTGGTCTGCACATGTGTCTAAGTCATTTAGTGGCATGCGCAATGAGGAGGTGTTTAAACAGAAATTGCTGAGTGCTTCCAAGATTCCCATGCAGGATTTTTTAGGGGAATTGAGGTACAGACAGCAGAAGGTTTGGAGGGAAGCGGACGCCCTGAGTCCATGAGAGGTGAACAGGAAAGCAGTGACTTACCATCATTGGTGTGGAAATCTTTTGAATCAAACAGCGCGCACACCCTTCTGTATCCCATCGTATTTATTTAAGGATCTGTAGATGGTGGTACTCAGACTCTTCCAAGCGTAGGCCAGAGACATTTCAGGTTGTGTTTCTGCACCCCCCCTTCCCTTCAGTTTCTTCTTTTGCGTCTACTCAGGTTCAATCAGGTCATGCTTTAATCCAGCTGGACATGTGTATGGCAGGCTCTGCCTGAGCTGAAGGTGTACTATCTGCGGCTTCTTCCCTCTCAAGTGGTGTGTATCAAGGAATTGCTGCTTCGTTTCCTCTGCTGTGTTAGTGGCGCGCACACATGGGACGGATTGCTGTCCGGGCAGTGGCCTATGGTCGAACTCATTTGGTGTGAAAGGCTTGTAGATGGTGGTACTCAGACTCTTCCGAGCGTAGGCCAGAGACATCCCAGGTTGCCCATGCTCCCCTTTCTTTGTGCGCTCCTGTGGTAAAACATTGGTTTTGCATCCTGTGGACATACCCCTTTTCTTCAGTTTCCTCGTTTACAGTTTCCGCCTCCGTGTGCTGGAATGTACCAGCACCAGGCCTATTAGTCCAACACTGTGGCTAACGGTCCATTCTATAAATCTGTAAATCTGTATTTAAGGATCTGGATAAAGGAGTCATGAGGAAGGTGAGTAGGTTTAGGCTTCGTGCCCACTGCTTGAAGGACGAGTCCTGTGAATGGTTGGGTGGTTCAAATATTTGTGATAAGTGTGGATGTGCTGAAGTCCAGGACGAGAAACATGTTTTTTTCTATTGCAATTGCTGTGAGTTGTGTGAGCTGCGCAGAAAACACAACGACATGTTCATTGATCTTTTTAAACCATTACATACTTTTGCCCAACTTCCAAACCGTTGTGACACTGATTTTATTCCTTTCTTGGCGAGCTTTCACATTTTGACTGATTTCGAGGTCAATGCTTTCCTAAATCAAGACTCGCACAGATTTCCAAAATTTTTGTCTGAAATGGTATCAATTTTTTATGCTGGATGAGAATGTTTCGCCAGCATCCGATCAGCCAGATTCTCGGGCTGTAGGCCAGCCCCCGGTCAAAGGTCCCCCCGATTGTCCAGGCAGTCCCTTGTAACCCTAAGTACCACGTGCTTTTTAATTCTTACTTCCAGGATTTTTCTGAGACACAACCTTTTTTGCTGCATCAAGCGAGTTATCATCCTGTTTCTCAATTCCTTCATCAGCGAAACACTAAGCTTTTCTTTTTTATGTCTGAGCTAGTGGATTTATTTGTGGCTGGCAGAGACCCGCCACAGGCCGATCAGCCAAACGATCTGGCTGAAGGTCACCCCCCATTGTAACCATATCCAACATGAGTCTGCTTATAGTTTTTTCCTCCGTGTGCTGGAATGTACCAGCACCAGGCCTATCAGCCCAACAGTATGGCTGCCTGGCCTTTCTTTAAATCTGTAAACCTGAAGATGGACAAACACCAGTGGAAATGTTTTCCCTTGTTCTTGGCAAGGTTTTTTTTGTACACTTACATGCATGGGCTACACAAACACTCCTTGACATTTTATAACAGTCTTTCACATGAGCAGCCTAGCAGTTGCACTTCTTGACTGATGGTCAGGTCAGCCAAGTAGGTTTGAGTTAATGCCCCACTGCAACCAGATGATTCTGAGTATGCAGGACCTTTGTCTAGACCTATCTTAGCAACTCTGCATACTCAGTTTGTGCCGGGGGGTGCCCAGGGTGTGGGGCCAGAAATCAAGCAAAACCCCTGCCAAAATGGGGTCTCCAGGAAGCCCCCCCCCGGCTTACCTGACCAGCAGCGATGGCTGGGCACTTTATCAGGAGCACATCCTGGGGGGTCCGGGGTGCTGGGGCGGGGGTCCAGAAAATCGTTCCCCGGACCTCGATTTTGGCAGGGAAAATGGCGAGTAAAAACAGCAGACCAACCACTGCACCATCTGGAGTCGCGACACTGTCACAGCTGTCACCCCTGGCGGAGCCCCTGGAGCACCCCCAGAGCCCTAACACGTAAGTTCAAGCGAGCGAAATCATTTAGACGGTGCAAAATCATGCGTCTATCAAGTGAGCACAAGCTCAGGCGGGCTGACCAGAGCCTCATCTTTTGGTCAAACGTCCAGCTGTCACTGCTCGCCAGGAGCCACTCCCTCCACACCTGGGCCCCCAAACTCGGCAGGCATACCTAGAAAGCATGCTGAACAAGTCCTCATACTCAAGTTGTGGCCAAACACAGTGCTTGCCTGGTTTCCCTGTTCACACCACTTTTGCCTGGCAGGTGCGCACAGGTGACCATGCTCTAAGTGCTCCGGACCAAAATTTGCCCCCCCTTTTTTTTTCACTCCGAAGGATCAGGCTTGACCTAAAACCTACCTGAGAGCCAAAATATGGGCAGAATTTGGGCCAGAGCAGGTGTTTTGGCATCCATTTTCCTGGAAGTGGTCAAAAATGACCTAAAATGCCCATGGCTCAATCCTAGAGCCCCACCCTCACTTTTTTGATGCAGAAGCACCAGTTTAGGCACCCTCAACCACTTAGCATACTCAGTTTGCAGCGGGGCATTAACTCCTCATTTTCACACATAGCTTGGCTGAGCTGACTGATGGCTTAATTTGTAAAACCTTGTAAACCTTGTAAACCTGATGATGGATAGAACATAAGCATGCTTCCTTGTGGCTTGCAAAGACGTATGTTATTCCAGCTGGTATGTACGCGAGTCAGGTGTGGGGTACAGGTTTCATGCAGGCAGGCAAAGAGTTCTCTAGTGCTCTGCAAACTTTGCATCTGAATTTCTTGAAAGGTACCTTGGGTGTGAAGCGAACTACCACTAACTGGGCTGTTTTGAGAGAATGTGGGCATCAACCACTGCAGTACTATTGGTTTAGAGCTGCAGTCAAGCTGTACAACAGCATGCTTGGTACAAATAGTAGTACTTTACGCCGTGTTATGCAAGCCGATTTGAAGTTACAACCTAAGGATGACAAGTGCAGGACAGCGCAGTTAATTCAAGCCTTCCAAGGTTTGCGTGGTTCTGAAATTTTTGAGCAGGCTGCGAGGTCAGGAGGTGCCATTTCCATGAATGATTTTAGTGCAGACTTGAGGTACAGATTGCAAGGAGTTTGGAGAGAAGCTGAGTCAGTGGATCCAACGGGAAACAATTGATTGATTCTGTATCTACACCGAGCTTGGATACTATGCGCAGTCTGGTCGCGGATCAAATTAAGAAAATGAATGGGAGTGCATCTTCTGGTTTTGATGTCATTACTGCACCTTTTATTAAAGGCGCTGTTGTCTTGCGGCCCAAACTCAATGGGCGAGGTACAGAGAGTGTCAATGTTTTGGAGCCCTTCGTGGCTAAGCTTTTCAAGTTGCTCCATGACAAGGCACGCATCCCTGCTTGTTGGAAGTATGCAAAATTAAGCCCACTGTATAAAAAAGGGCCCCTGCTTAACCCGAACAGCTATCGCATGTTGGCAGTCAGTGGCACTATGTATAGGATGAATGCCAATGTTGTACGTGCTTTACTAACTGACTGGTGCCAGGAGGCTAACAAAATACCAGATACTCAGTTTGGCTTCTATCCTGGCCGTAATACACTTCAGCCTTTGTTTATTCTTCGCCATCTGCAGCATGCTGCACGCACTTTGCGACCAAATAACTCGAGTAGATTGCATGCGGCATTCATAGATTTCAAACAAGCCTACGACACCATTCCTAGGGAGGCTCTCTGGCAACACCTCCGCCGCATCAGCATGCCCACTTCTTTGCTGTCAATTATCCAAGACATGTATGCTGCTGATGAGTATGTTTTGAAGGATGGTGCAAAAACTGCACGTGTGCATCCTATGCGAGGTGTTAAGCAAGGGTGTCCTCTTTCTCCTCTCCTTTTCTCACTTTACATCAATGATGTTGACTTGATTGCTGAGGATGTGAGAGGGGCAGTAACTGGCACAGAGAATGTTCGCGTGACCCACTTGTCGTATGCTGATGATCTCACATTGCTTTCCAATGAGCCAGGTGCTCTTCAAACCATGTTAAGCAGGCTGAATGTGTATGCTAGGAAGAAGCATCTCGTTATCAACACCTTAAAGTCAGAGGTTGTGCACTTCAACTCAAAAGGAATCAATCTCCCTGTTTTTACGATTGGCAGTGACACTCTTGCTCATAAGGACTCGTTTAAATATCTTGGCATGATGTTTTACAGGACCTTGAACATGGCTAAATCGGCAGAAAATGCAGCTCGTGCTATGCTTACATCTGCTTATAGGATTCGTCGTTTTGTACGTGAGCACACACTTGCAGATAGGCCGCATGCTTCCTTGTGGCTTGCAAAGACGTATGTTATTCCAGCTGGTATGTACGCGAGTCAGGTGTGGGGTACAGGTTTCATGCAGGCTGGCAAAGAGTTCTCTAGTGCTCTGCAAACTTTGCATCTGAATTTCTTGAAAGGTACCTTGGGTGTGAAGCGAACTACCACTAACTGGGCTGTTTTGAGAGAATGTGGGCATCAACCACTGCAGTACTATAGGTTTAGAGCTGCAGTCAAGCTGTACAACAGCATGCTTGGTACAAATAGTAGTACTTTACGCCGTGTTATGCAAGCCGATTTGAAGTTACAACCTAAGGATGACAAGTGCTGGACAGCGCAGTTAATTCAAGCCTTCCAAGGTTTGCGTGGTTCTGAAATTTTTGAGCAGGCTGTGAGGTCAGGAGGTGCCATTTCCATGATTGATTTTAGTGCAGACTTGAGGTACAGATTGCAAGGAGTTTGGAGAGAAGCCGAGTCAGTGGATCCAAGGGAAAACAACAACAAACTAGCTACTTACCAAGCTTGGTTTGCTGCTCCTTTTGCTTGCAACGCTCGCCAAACCTATGCACCCTTGCCTTGGTATCTTTTTTTGGATTTGCCTAAGCAAGTTATGCGTAATGTGAGCAGGTTCCGGCTTCGTGCTCTTACTTTGAAAGTTGAATCGGCTGTTTGGCAGGATGATGGTACCTCTGTGTGTGACAGGTGTCCTTGCAACCAAACTCAAGATGAAGCACATGTCCTTTTTAACTGTACTGATGAACACGTTTGTTCTCTGCGCCGCAAGTATCAAATGCTTTTTGAACCTTACTTCCAGGATATTGTTGAGATGCAACCTTTTTTACTGCATCAAGTGAGCTCTCAATTTGTTTATCAGTTCCTTCATCAGCGAAACGCAAAGCTTTTCCTTTTTGTGTCTGAGCTTATGGATTTATTTTTGGCTGGCAGAGACCAGCCACAAGCCGATCAGCCAAACGACCTGGCTGAAGGTCACCCCCCATTGTAACCATTGTAACCATTACAACGGGAAACAACAATAAACTAGCTACTTACCATGCTTGGTTTGCTACTCCTTTTGCTTGCAACGCTCGCCAAACCTATGCACCCTTGCCTTGGTATCTTTTTTTGGATTTGCCTAAGCAAGTTATGCGTAATGTGAGCAGGTTCCGGCTTCGTGCTCTTACTTTGAAAGTTGAATCGGCTGTTTGGCAGGATGATGGTACCTCTGTGTGTGACAGGTGTCCTTGCAACCAAACTCAAGATGAAGCACATGTCCTTTTTAACTGTACTGATGAACACGTTTGTTCTCTGCGCCGCAAGTATCAAATGCTTTTTGAACCTTACTTCCAGGATATTGTTGAGATGCAACCTTTTTTACTGCATCAAGTGAGCTCTCAATTTGTTTATCAGTTCCTTCATCAGCAAAACGCAAAGCTTTTCCTTTTTGTGTCTGAGCTTATGGATTTATTTTTGGCTGGCAGAGACCAGCCACAAGCCGATCAGCCAAACGACCTGGCTGAAGGTCACCCCCCATTGTAACCATTGTAACCATTACAACGGGAAACAACAATAAACTAGCTACTTACCATGCTTGGTTTGCTACTCCTTTTGCTTGCAACGCTCGCCAAACCTATGCACCCTTGCCTTGGTATCTTTTTTTGGATTTGCCTAAGCAAGTTATGCGTAATGTGAGCAGGTTCCGGCTTCGTGCTCTTACTTTGAAAGTTGAATCGGCTGTTTGGCAGGATGATGGTACCTCTGTGTGTGACAGGTGTCCTTGCAACCAAACTCAAGATGAAGCACATGTCCTTTTTAACTGTACTGATGAACACGTTTGTTCTCTGCGCCGCAAGTATCAAATGCTTTTTGAACCTTACTTCCAGGATATTGTTGAGATGCAACCTTTTTTACTGCATCAAGTGAGCTCTCAATTTGTTTATCAGTTCCTTCATCAGCGAAACGCAAAGCTTTTCCTTTTTGTGTCTGAGCTTATGGATTTATTTTTGGCTGGCAGAGACCAGCCACAAGCCGATCAGCCAAACGACCTGGCTGAAGGTCACCCCCCATTGTAACCATTGTAACCATTGAACATAAGCATGTGGATACGTAGAAGGCCAAAAAACGTCAATGCGTCCCCGGCAGCTCACAAACCTCAAGGAAAGGAAAGAAAAACTTCTAGGCAGCAAAACTCACCTACATCAATAAAGGAAAGAAAGGCTACCCAGGGCCAAGGCACCGATTATTCCCTTCATAGAACACACCTCAAACAAAGCAAAAACTACGTAGGCAGTGAAAACACTCCCCACATCAAATAAGGAAAGGGGGCCACATTGGTGCACAGACCTTATGTCCTCCCCGCCACAAAGTTCAGACTGAGACAAGCACGGCAGGCAGAGAAAGAAGACAGGTCCAGCAACAAGAAAGAGAGCAAGATGATAGCTGAAAGACTGGAGTTCCAGGCCTTCAGCAGCAAGCAGAGTCAGCACTGTCAGCCTTCCAACCAAGGAAGCCATGCCCAGCTATCTGCTGAGCACAACTAAACCATACCTCAAGCCTCACCACAATTATACAAATAAAGTGCTTCTCCCCCTGTTTTTTTTTAGTTGCACTTCCCACAAATATTTTCTAGTTGTACAGGAGTCAAACTACAAGCAGTGGGCATGCAGCCAAAAGCTCATCATTTTACTCATGAGCTGCATTTCATACTCCTCAATCAAATATAGTGGAACAGAGAAGGGAGAACCAGCAGTACAATCACCACGCCAACTATGGTAAGCCGCAGCTTCCCTAATCATAGCATGAGGATTGGGATGATCAGCTGCTTACGCACTTGTAAAATCTAAAATCTAAATCTTACGCACTTGCCTCAGACCTGCAAAAAAACTTTGCAGGTAATGAATCAACATCATGAGCCATACAAGAAGAAATCCGGAAGTGTTGCACAACAAATGGGAAATTGTATCCAAATTGAGTATCCAAATTCCTCAACAAGTCAGTTTTGTACTATGGAAGGATCCCACAAGGTGTGGGCCAGGGTCCTACAAATAATGTAATGTAGGCAAAGCAAGCAACAAGAAACTCACGCTCTAGGTAGAACCAGCCACAGAAATAGCAGAAATGGAAAGAGATCTTAGCCAGGAGCACCCTGCTGATGAATGGTTATGGCTCTGCAACAGATGGAGCCACAGGCCCCACAAATACACCATGGGCCATAGCTTCAAAATATACAAAGAGTAAAGGAGAACAAATGTGGTCCAGCAAAGCACAAGCAATTGCTTTATTTTAGACAGTGCAGATTCGATTGTTTGCATATTTATGACAAGCAGCATCAAAGTTGAGCCGGACATGAATTTCCAAAGTGCAGGCATTGCAAGCCAGTCCCTTGGAACACAACAGCCCCAGCCCAAGAGCTAATAAGGAACTGGCTCGCTTGACCATGATGTGTGCCGGAAAATAGCACACGGCATTACCGTAGAGCAAAGGACGCACAGGGCAAAAACTTTCGGCCTTGCACCATTCCATCCCAACTCAACCCAGTGTGTCTCTGCACGTATCCACCCTGAATGTGGTGCAGCCCGCTGTGGCGCCCTGGAAGGGCTTGCCTCCAAGATCGTTCCTCCAGGTATGGCCACAGAGGACACTGCTGCAAAAGTCCTCAGTGTTGAACAGAGCCTGAATTGTTCAGTATGCCCACTGAGTTACCCACGAAGAACACCCATTCCCAGCCTTCCATGCTTTTGTCAAATCACAAGCACCTTGCACGGGCAGGCACCCCCTCCATAACCCAAACACACCATGGTCATGTTTCCACATATACAGGGTCACCCAGTAGCGAAGGCTGGCCTGCCTGCCTGGGCTTAATCATCCACCATGTGCCCTCCAGCTTGGCTCATCCCAGCTCACATCCCAGCTCACACCCCAGCTCACAAACAACTTTGAGATGCCTTTTGGCTGGAAACAGGACCCTGTGCCAGCTCAAGCTATTATGAATGAATCACAGCTGCTGGGCAGCAATGTGCAATTACAACCCATCACCAATCAAGGTGGCCATGTCTGTATACAGGTACACATCAAACATGCGCGCTCAGGCATTTGGTTTGCAGCCATTTATGAGCGCAGACACCGAGCCACCGGCCTGAGCATCAGCAATCCCCTTCTGCTCCTTCTGCAGTCATTCCCAACCTGAGTCAAGGCATCAGCAATCTCCTTCTGCTCCTTCGGCACTCAGCTCAGGAAAAAGCTGAGCCAACAGATGCTGAGGTCCTAGTGCCAGTCCTACTGCCCCTTGTTTAACAACCTGGTTGCCCGGCTGTGCCCCCGTATACGCTGCAGTTCACTTTCTGCCTCTGCAACTTGCTGCAGCATGCTTGCAAGCCCGCCCTGTGCGTCCTGTGATGAGGCAGTCCCACTGCCATCATCAGCATTAGCAGGGATGGAGGCTGCTGCAGACATGGCCACGTTTTTCCTGCCCAGTGATTTGCTGCGCTTAATACTGGGCTGCCGTGCCATACTGGGCTGCCGTGCCATACTGGGCTGCCGTGCCAAGTGAGGTGTCCCTTTGCTCTCCGCTTCCAGCTTGCGAACGTATGCGTCCCAATTCATGCGGCTGACATCTTGCTTGCTGCCTGCAAACAAGCAGGTGCAAAGGGGGGTTGCTGCTGCCTCAGAATGACCTACCAGGAGGTGCAAGGATGGTGTTGAGCATAAAAGCTGTTGAGCATACTAGGGAGCACCAAATATCTCGCTCTAGAGAGCCTGGAAAAAAAAGGGGGAGTAGCTTGCCAGCCAGCAAGCTGCAGCCACTTTGATCCCATTCATCTTCATCTCTGAGAAGATCCAATCATGATACCTGCCAGAGATGGCAAGCCCTGCCTCTTCACACTGTTCTCCAGCACAATTGAGTCTGCACAGTTAGCTTGCCTACACAGGCTCCTCCAGCCTGTTTAATCTGTGATAAAGCTTGCCTTTAAGCAAGATGCACGTGCCTTTCTTCGTTGGGGTGTAGCAGTGTTACAAAGACAGAGACATGAGGCACACTTAGCAAGGTAGGTGGCCAACTGGCTCAGCACACTGCCATAAACATCAAATTTCAATTATTCTCAACATTATGTGTGTATTGAGAATGTCAGTTATTCTCAGCAAACTCCTTTGCACTTCCAAGGTACAGTGCCTGAAAATCACCCCTGCCTCAGTTACACTGGCGCAAATGATTGCTGATGCTTTGGAAAGGGACTCCTATAGCATGTGCCCTCACCGCCATTTATCAGTTCTTGCTCCCAACCCGGAATTCCAAAAAAAACTGTGGACCGTTTCAAACCCACCATTTACAAGCAACTTGTGTCTGCAGCAGGTAGCGCCGACACAACCACACCTCGCCATCAGCATCCCTATTCTCATGGGCCCATACAAGCATCTATACCTTGCACCCCTACCTGCAGCCAGGGTGCGCAGGGCACCTTTGTACCGGTGCAGAGCAGAGCTGCTGTCCATGTTGGGAAGGAAGTGGCTGGGCACCTTGCTACTCTGCTGCTTCTGAAAGCGTATGTGTGGCTTGGTCTTGCTGGCAGGCGCTTTGGGGGGCGGGGCTGGAGCTGTGGCTGAGCTCTCACTGTCTGCATGGCCCCAGCTGCTGCCACTGGCATGCAGGGGCTCAAAGGATGTGGCCTGCGTGGCCTCCAAATCCTCCACTCCCTCCAGGCCCTGGTGCGCCGTGCCTCCAGCAGCCTTGCCTTCAGCCACCAAAGGCACCTGGTAGTCAAGATGGAAGCTCCCGCTGGCGGTGAGAGTGGAGCGGAGGTCATCCTCAGGAGCGCTGGGGTCCGCAGGGATGCGGGAGCCGAGGGCTGTGCGGCAGAGGCGATGGAATCAATGATCGCATTGTTTTTTTTTACATACGCACGGAGGAGCCTGTTTTTTTTTAACATATGTTAAAATAATAATAATATGCATGCAGGAACCTGATTTTAAAAACTGATGATGACCTGTTGCTGGCCGGGCTGCAGACCCTCTGCGGCGCCTGGGATGCAGGATAGACAGGATGGTATATGAGTTATACGTGTAGAAATTGGCGTTGGTCTATAGCGCTGTACTGCATATCGCGCTATATAGCGCTATAGAAGACCCTCATAACGCTATACGTCGACCTACAGGGAGCGGCATTGGTGAAAAGCGCTATTACAAAAAATATTAAAGAGCATTATACAGCGCTGGAAAATGTGACGCATAGCCCATTATGCCAATCCCTACATATGAGCAGACTGCCAGTCTGCCAGTCCGTCAGCAAGTAAGGGAGATTGTCCGTCAAACAGTCCGTCAGTCAGTCCATGAGTTTGTCAGTCAAATAGCAGGTCGGGCAGGCTGTGAGCTTGTCGGTCAAAACAGTCAGTCAGTCAGTCAGGCAGGCAGGGAGGCAGTAAGGGGGTAAGCCGCCCTGTTGATTTTGCCAAGGTCATGAACGAGAAAAGCCGTAGATTGGGCTATTTCTGCAGTTGAGCTCCTTGTGGCTCACAGGGACAGTTAGAAGACCTGGACAAGAATGAGATGAGTAAAAGATCCGACACAATCATGCGACACATCGGGACAAAAGTGTTTGGTAAGCACCTGAGACCCATGGCAAATCGACCAACCGAGCACCAGCACGCTTACCTGGAACTGCACCCTTGCTCGTGCCAAAAGGGGCCTGCAGCATACGGCTGCTCAGATCTTTCCACTAGGCTGGTCAATTAGTGTATGCATGCCGTACATTTCAGTATTTTGGCAGGGAAAGTGTGAAGGGCATGGCGTACAAACACATTTGTGTGCGTACATTTATGTACACACACACCATACATACTTTATATCGTCCCGAAAAAAAATTGTTTTTGAGGGGTGTGGGACAACTACAAACACCCAAGAATTATGAAATTATTTTTGGGCTTGCGGGAAGGTTCGTGCAAGAAAAATTAATCGACAGCTGAATTGGGAGCTTTCTAAGCCCCATTGAGGAGGGGCTTAGAAAGGTGAGCCCTTCCTCACTTGAGGAGTGGAAGTAGCAGGAAGCAAGAGGGCTTTAGCTCAAGCAGCAGATGCTCAAGAGTACAGCGTCAGACGGGTGCATAGCAGCGTTTAAGGAGGCACAAAAGCAGGTCTTCACGTAGCAGCAGTATGTGTAGTTGAATTTGTGCGTCATTGAAAAGTGCTTATTCCAAAAAGTGTAAGGACTGTATATACTGAGCAGGTCTTCATATTAGAAGCAGTGTGTGCAGTTGGCTTCATGAGCTTTTGAAAAGTATCTCTCCTGATAGTGCTTATAAGTAGGGTACGACATGTAAAATTGCTTACCGTACCTCCACGACCAGTTCGAAAGGTTCCCAAAAAATAATTAATGAAAAATTTGATTTTAGTTCGAATAGGGTCCCATAATTAATTTTTCAAATCCAATGGGTTCAATAGGCCTCTGACTGGCATTAATTTCTGAATTCAAATACCCAATTCGAACTCTTGCTGCTCCTGCTGCTGGGCACTGCTGATGATGATGCTTGCTGCTGGGTTGTTGCTACTATTGGAGGGTTATGGAGGAGCTCTGTTCAGAAGTAGAGTTACATAGAGAGGGAGCCACACAGGAAGGGAAGGTGACGCACACACACTGCACCTGCGCAGTCAGCTTGTCTGTACCATCAGAGTGTCATCAGATGTATGCGCATGCACACACACGCACGCACGCGCACGTCACAACAGCTCGTCTGTATCATCAGGGTGGTATCCCAGCCAATCCACAAGTTGTCGCTATCAAACAATGCTAAACACACACTGGAGCTCATGCTCGCAACATCAACTGAGCTGTCCACTGGAGGGCGCCTCACTGGGTTCTTCTGCTTTGCTGGCTGCCCATTCTTGGATGCCTGGGCCCTGGCAAGCCTGGCTTGGTCCGCTAGAAGCTGCTGGGTGGGGGATACAGGCTTAAGCCTTCTAGGTAGGGAGTTGGAGCTTGAGCTGGGGGCCTGGGAGGCCATTTTCCGCACAAGCCCTATTGAGCCCCAAAATTAATTAATTTCCAATCCAAATGGGTTTGAACGCCCTGGCAATAATTAATAAAAATTTTCAAATTCTGGCTCCATATTTAATTAATTTTTGAACTGGTCGTGGAGGTACGGTATTACGCAATACATTTTCCAGCTAGGATGTTGATCTGAGGGATGGTATGGTGGGGTTTGGGAATTTAAGTGGTCATGTTGCTGTAAGGACATTCACAAAAGTTGAAGACCAGCACCAAGAGGAACAAACAAGCATGTACGCACGCGCACGAGCACACAAATACGCACACATTTGTGCACTTGCCCAAATTTGCACGCGTGCATGCGCGCACACAGGCATGCACACAGGCATGCATTATTGTCAGGGCTGTGCCTCCACGGCGTATTCAAGGATTTTGACCGTTTAAACGGTTCGATAGAAGGTTCGGTTCGGCACAATCGTATAACCACGGTTTCAGGCAGGGACGGTGGCACATCGACCAGGAAAATTAATTACCATGTCGTACCCTGCTTATAAGGAATTGTTATCCTCACATGCAGGGCAGTTTCAAACAAATGCAAGATGCAGCCAGCACTTGCAACGCTCATTTCGCACCTTTTAAGTATTTGGGCAAATTGGGGCTTCCTCTGCGGGAACATGCGGGACACCCCAAAATAAATGCGTAGGGGGTTGCGGGATGAAGGCGGGATACTGTACACAAATGTAGTCATTTTGCACCCCTAAAAAAGGTTTTTTTTTGTAACTCCCGCCTTATTCCCATACCCCCCTCAGTATTTATTTTTTGGTTTTCCGCGAATTCCCGCAGGGTCAGTCGTTTTCAATTTGCCTTGAAACTTTTTATTTGTGAAGTACAGTTGCAAGTACAAGCTGCAGCATGTAGCTGCAGAAGTGTAGCAGCAGGGTAGCTGCACTGCTGCTGCATGTGGAGGTGTGCAGGACACATAATCTCCAGAAGCTGTAGCTACTGTTAAAAAGCGCATGAAATCCAGCAGCAAACACTGCTCATTTGTACAATAATGCACTGCAAAGAAGTTTTGTCAAAGAAAATTTTCTAAAATGCTTGAGGTCCCATTTGACAACCTGCAAAAACATCCTCTACACACGTCAGGAAAAGCTGCATTTGCGCTCCCATCTGCGTGTTGCTGCTCGATCAGCAGCTTGGACTGACTCTGCTTTCTGCTGCTGCTAGGGGGTTTCAGGAAGCTTCCCATTCTCAGCTGTTGACGCCCCCCCAGCCCTTTGGGGCCTTCATTTCCGCTCAAACCAGAAAATCATTAAAAAAATAATAAATATTTTCACTGTTACGCACTTTCCCGCATGCTAAAAAAAAAACATTGTTCCTGGTGTCGGCAGCCATCGCGCACCTCTCAAAATATTTTTGTGGGATGGTATATTTTATGCATGGTACATATATTTCTTAAGGGTGCAGAATAATCCACATTATGTACGAGATATAAATATATATAGGCGGACCCTATTTACCATGAGTGCCGGAGTTGTGCCCTTGCTTGTGCCCGGAAGGGCTTGCAGCATGCGGCTGCTCAAGCCTGCCGGGAGAGTCAAATGTGCCAGACAAGCTTGCTGGCGAAGGGGGCACGCCTCCCACAGCGTTGGGCGCGGACATGTATGTGTCAGCTGTCAATTCCTCTGCATTGCACATGTAGGGCATTGTAACATCATCTCAGTTCTCACGTAGAAAAAGGGCAGGAGCGTAGAGCGGACGTGTGTAAGTTAGCCATCAATTCCACTGCATTGCACGTGCAGGGCACTACAACTTCATCTTGATTCTCACGTAGCAAAAGGGCAGGAGCGCAGAGCGGACGTGTGTGTGTGTGCGTGTGTGTGTGTGTGTGTGTGTGTGTGTGTGTGTGTGCGCGTGTGTGTGTGTGTGCGCGCGCGCATGTGTGTGTTTTAGCCGTCTTTTCCTCTGCATTGCACGTGCAGGGCATTGTAACATCATCTCAGTTCTCATGTAGCAAAGGGGCAGGAGCGCAGAGCGGACATGCGTAAGTTAGCCGTCTATTCCTCTGGATTGCACGTGCAGGGCAGCAAAGCTGCATGCTACTGTGTTGTAGCAACACAACAGTAGCGTAGCCATAGCAGCTTCCGTAGCATGCAAAATGGCCTTCTCACCTTTCCAAGAGTTTGTGACCCACTCGTTTACTTGCACATGCAATGCTGATGAACTTGGGGAAGGATTCGCCTCAAATGCAAGGAGGTTATGTACTGCTGAAAAAGTGCTGCTTCCGCAACGTAATAAGCGCTGCAGGGAGAGCGTAGCGTGCAAACTTGCAGGGCATGGCGACACCATCTTGGTTTTCAAGCAGCAAGAACAGGAGTGCAAAGGAGGGGAGCTGGTCTCAGAAAATGACACTAGTGATGAGAGTGGTGCCCATGAGTATGGTGCAGCAGGGGTGTGCAGAGCGGACATGGAATAGGGAGGGCATGGCACGTGAATGTTGTAACATGACAGATTTGCGTGGAGGCCTTCATACATCGTGCTGAGTCTGCACACCGATCAAACAATTTCAATGCACAGATCAATCGCACAGATCAATCATGACATACAGATCTGCGTAGATGCCTTCACACATTGTGCTGCGCCTGCACACAGACCAATACTGGATCCATGCACACATCAATTGCTCATGAGATGGATTGTTTACAGGAGGAAGGCTTGTTGGGGTAGCACTCTGCACTCATGCATGCATGCATTCCAAAAAAAGATGAGAGGCTCAAAGGGACTGCCAGCCCTGCAGCATTAGCAAGTTGTAGCAAGCCCACCAGCAAAGAGTCCTGGGAAGTCCAGCTGCAGCTGGGAGAGGGTGGAAGGGCGTTGGAAAACCTGGCTTGGCTTTACAGCACCAGGCCCTGACGTGGAGGATGCGGAGAGCGCTGGGAGGGGCGAACGTGCTGAGGATGCAGGGGCTGATGTGGTGAAGAGACTGGACTGGTGCTGCGTGGGCTGGAGCGGGGCTTCTGAGCCAGGCTTCACTGTTGCGATGCGGGGTAGCGTGCCTGCACAGGCGCACGACATGCACACTCTTTTTTCTGCAGAAACTGTACGTGCTGCATACAAACAAGCAGGCTGTATGGTGCTTGTGCTGGCAGTCCAGCCTGGATGGAGTGCCCATTTCCCAGACAGCCTTGGTCCTGATGTCCCAGACATGTGTCGCATTCCAACGTTCATGCATGCTTCTCCCCCCCCTCCGTCAACCCCTTTCATCGCAATATAAACAACAACAAATGCATGATTGCTGCAGAAGTCCCTTACATCAGGGGGGCTATATCAACAATAAGTGCTGACTTCATCAGACATTGCTAAATGCAGCTGGGGGGGAAGGAGCTCATGCAGCCTAACAGAAGGAGAGCGAAGTGTCCCGCTGACTTGATTTCCAGAGTGCAGTAAAAACTACGATCCACTGTCAAAGCCACACTATTAGGGCAGCAGCATGAGCCAGGCCCATCATAGCAAGTACATGAGGTTAGCCAAATTCAAACATTCATACGCCAGACATTTCAAATTCCCTAGCAAAAAATTGGAAGAATGCGGCATTTTATACAAGCACAGCCGCTGGGTGATCAGGTGGTGTTGCACACATAATGGGTCCTCCATTGTCGTTCCAGGCAGCCTTCCCTGGGGCGTAGCAGGTTCCATGCATGCGCACCGGTGCTTCCTCACAAATGCCTTGTACACTGTGAGAAGCATCCATACGTCAATCCCCACTACCTCAAGCACTGCCGCGCGCTTTCGCAAATGCACACCCTGAATCCTCCAGCTGAGCTGCCCTCGTAGGCAGGTACACAGCTGTACAAGAGGTTCATACAACACAAAATCGTCCAGATCTCAGAAGATTGAACCTGTCAATGATGCCTTCTCCAAGCACACATTCCCATCTTCCACCATTATTATCCTCTCACGTTTCCACATTCCCACCTCTACTTATGCCATCATGATCACCTTGGAGAAGGCTCATTTGCAGGGGTGTCCCATAGGGGCGCCATCTTAGCTATATTACCTTCGCCTTTCCTACCCTCTTGCAGATGCGCACCCTGAGTTCTTGTGTGCTGCAGCAACTTCCCATCAGCAGGTGCAGCAGGGTCATCCTTGGCCGGGTCGTCCAAGCTGCAACGGAGAGCCGATTGACCGAGGCGGGGCAACATGTGCCGAGTCATGGACAAGGCAGCCAGGGGGCTGGTGCCGTGAGGCGAGCTGGTGAAGCTTCCGCTGTTGTCTGAGGCCATGCCACCTTTCAGGCTGTTGTCTGGGCAGCTGCAAAACCCACCCGCATAGCTGGTGTCGGTGCTCCCGTCATCAGTGTCAGCCTGGCTGAAGCTGTCGCTGGCTCTGCTCTTGGAGCTACCGGCGCGACTCCGGCTTGTGCTGAATCTTCTGTTTTGTCCCTGGGGAGTGTCTGTGCGCCCCTGGACATTGCTGTCCAGCAAGTATTGAGGTAAGCGCAGGCTGCACTGGCGGCCGACTTTCGTCTTGATGCGCACCTCTGCATGCTCCTTCCCGGAAAGATTGTAGGACACCGCTGCAGCAAAAGTAACAGAGGGCAGGAGACACAGTAATTTCCCAGTCTGGACCAGGGTGCCTCTTCAAGGTGTGTTAGGTTTGGAATAGCACGCCAAGGCCATTGCTGTTGATGCC
Source organism: Dunaliella primolecta (assembly GCA_914767535.2). Lineage (NCBI taxonomy): Eukaryota > Viridiplantae > Chlorophyta > Chlorophyceae > Chlamydomonadales > Dunaliellaceae > Dunaliella > Dunaliella primolecta. Next base: position 6,339,129 of record OU611752.1, read on the forward strand.
GGATCAATCTCTGAAACGGTGTGGAAGTGACGATCCCCCAGACAGCTCCACGGCTGAGGTAAAAGAGTGGCCAGCTGTGCTGTGGTGATGGGCAACAAATGGCGTGAGGGCAGAAGTCATCTGCTCTTTTCTTGGTCAGCAAGCAGATCTGAGACCCAGCAGGCAAGCCATGCTTGAGCGCTTCTGATGAATACATGTTCAGCCACCTGGTTGGTAGGACAATGACTTACTGCAGCTGCACACACCAAAATCTCCTTTGCAGCATCTGGTGCTTTCAACCTCGCATCCCTGACATGTTTCTGTGTTGATCCACAAACCTATGGATCGGTGAGCAGCCTTGGATTCTAGGGAAGGGACCACTCATGGGGGGCCTGCTTTCAAAGAAGCTCTTGATGTGAACCACTCACAGTTGGTACCTCCCTCACAGTACAAACTGCAAATACAACTGTCTGGTATGTGATGCATGCATGCGCTTCTCATCACACATAACAGCTTCCACATTATGTGTGGTCCCCACCCTCTTAAGGCCTACATTTGTGCTGTGTCTTCCATCATATAATCAATTCCCCTACATGCTGCCGCACGGAAGTGCGCGCAGAGCGAACAAGCAGGGTGAGAGGTGCGGAAGAGGTAGGCCGTCACTCATCACACCCACCTAAGCCAGTAGCAGACAGATGACCCTCCACCAGTAGCGCAGTGGGCCTGTGCACCTGGGACCCAGGGCCTTGTCACCAGTAGCCCAGTGGGCTTATACTACACCCACCCAACAGAAACACATGGCCTTCTTGCCTCTTGACGCTTCCTACACCCACCTGAAGCTGACGGAGAGCAAGGTCCCTCCTCAAGTCCGACACAGTTCTGCTGCTGCTGCTGGCGCTGCAGATGCCAAGCTGCCCTTGCTGCTGCCTCCACCTTCTCCCTTTCCTCTACCTCCTGCGGAGCAAGTGGCACAGAGAGATGGAGGGGAAGTTGAAGGAAGCAGGAGGATGGCAGAGGCAGGAAATTCAAGGGCAAGAGGGAGAAAAGATGATAGGGAGACAGAACCAGGTGCGCTTAGCAGTGCACCCCCTTCCCGCCTGACTATCCGTACTGCCATTCAGTTACGGTTTCAGGAGGTTTTGAAGAGCTTCTGAAATTGGAGTTTTGGGGGATGAAGGGGCCTTCAGGGGCAATACAGCAGCTTGCTAAATAAATTTGGGTTAAGGTCGTTTGGAAATAATGGCTGCCACACAGTCCACATTTCCATGTCATCTAAAAGCCATTCTTCATCATATTGTTGGTCGTAACTCTGGTTGGGTGGGTTCGAGACCATGGCTGGGGACAAAGTCGCTTATCCGCCGAGGAAAGCATTTGCAAAAATCCGACCTGGCCAGGAATCGGACCCATTTGCAATACTTGATTCAAGTTGATTTAACCCCGAGCGGAAAAACCGGAAGGAGAGCAGCATGGGCAAAGCAATGTCACCTCCAGCATCGGCCTGCACACCAGTCTCCATATGTAACCCCCACCAGCACGCTTCCCCAGTGCCCCCCGGCAAGATCTGACATAACAGCATCAAGAGACAATTCAAGAGCAGCTTTAATCCTGGAGCGCTGGTCATTTTGGTGCAAGTTAGAAAATCCACTTTTCCCTGCCAAAATGGGTGCAGAACAGCATCTCCAAATACCAGAGTTTCATTCATTCTTAATGCTTGGGACATAAAAACATGTTTGGTAAGCTTAGGGCACACAAACTTGTATACAAGAAGCTCACATGCCTCAATGATACACAGTAAGGGGGGTCCGGCCGCGGTGACAACCCCGTCTCAAATTGCTTTGTTTAAATGTTCCTCTGCACACTCTACGCTATTTAGGACTTGATAAGAATGTCGAACAGCCTTGATTCCTCTCTCATTAACTAGTGCCTTGGCAAAAAATTGCAAAAATCAGGGATGGAGGTCCATCTGAACGCAAAAAACATAAGCTACATGATCTAGGTGGTGTTGGTTTATCAACGCATCCTGTTTTTGTACAAGCACAGTGAAGATTGGCTTGCATCAGCCAACTACAATCGGGGATTTGCAGGCCGATTTATATGAAAATCTTGATGGCAGCAACAGCTAAGGTGCACACAACCAACATGCATGAAAGGTTGCACGCAAGGGATCCAAGTACCCAACATGCATGAAAGGTTGCATGCAAGGAACCCAAGTACCCACCTTGGGGTCAACAGAAACCAAACAGGGAGGGGCGACGGAGGGCCTGATTGAGCGCAGACGGCTTTCTTCCTTTGCTCTGAGGGAGTTTAGCTCTGATGGTGCTCCAAAGGACCTGCAGCAACCAAGGCATGAAGCGTGCAAAAAAGGGCCTGACATAGCGCAAGAGGCTCTATTCTTCCTTTGATTTCAGGGAGCATGGCTCTGATGGTGCTCCAAAGGACCTGCAGCAACCAAGGCATGAAGCGTGCAAAAAAGGGCCTGACATAGCGCAAGAGGCTCTATTCTTCCTTTGATTTCAGGGAGCATGGCTCTGATGGTGCTCCAAAGGACCTGCAGCAACCAAGGCATGAAGCGTGCAAAAAAGGGCCTGACACAGCGCAAGAGGCCCTATTCTTCCTTTGATTTCAGGGAGCATGGCGCTGATGGTGCTCCAAAGGACCTGCAGCAACCAAGGCATGAAGCGTACAAAAAAGGGCCTGACATAGCGCAAGAGGCTCTATTCTTCCTTTGATTTCAGGGAGCATGGCGCTGATGGTGCTCCAAAGGACCTGCAGCAACCAAGGCACCAAACATTTATAGCGAGGCAGAAAGGCATGGGCAATTACAGGCAATTACAGGCATGCGCTGATTTGGACATGGGATGGTAGGACCACCTGAGGGCATGCAACAAGTAGAAAAGAGGAGCGCATGCATGCACGCATCCGTGGATGAGTTTCAGCTTCCATAAACAACCACAAAGAAACAATCAGAAGAATCATTGCCTTCTCACTTCATTTCATCCAACCTTAAGGAGCATGATTGCACTCATAGACTGTGCTGGAGCAAAGCTTTCCTTACTCAAAATAAAACCCTTGCAAAAAAAAAGTTCCAACTACCGTGCAGAAATGGACTCATCACACATCCCAAAAAAAACAATTAGTTTTGCAATAATGCATCAACAGCACAGCACACAATTAATTCATTTTCACAATCGCGCAAGGGTATAATTATTGACCATGCATGACCCTCTCGCTGTCGAAATGTCAATTTTTGCAACCGCGCACCTTCAAAATAAACATTTATTTTTCGTGCACGCAGTCACTCCGCAGGGCAAAAAACGATACTTATGCGCGATGATTTAGTTTCTGCACAGTATCCACTACCCAAAGAGGTGGGCCAATAAACGAGGCTTGCAAAGGCAAGCCAAATTCCTACATTGTCAAAGCTTATTCCCTAAACTACGAAATATACAGTGATGAAGGCTAACTGGGAAAGAGGAGCAGAATTAAGGGGTAAAAGGCGCCATTGGGAAATGGTTTGCTTTCAGGAACATAATCCGTGAGCAGACACCCCCTAAGTTCACGGGCCTGGCAAAGCAGTAACTTCCATGCTACGTTAGTCTGTCTCTCAGATAACACATCATTACAAATTAGCTTCTTACACATCCCGGCTATCCTATTCAAGCACTAGTCCGCATGTACACAAGCACACAGGCAAACATATCTCTGTGTAGGCAAATATGCGAAAATTCTTAAGCAGACATCCACACATGTACGCATGCACGCAGGCAAACAGATCACTTCAAATTGGTGGGAAGCATGTCATGGTTAACGGGCAAACGCATACACACGTGAAGATATGCAAACAGGTAAACAAAGCACTGTTTGTAGGCAGACATGCACAAATTGTAAGCAAATTTTACACAAGTAAGAGGCACACAGGTCATTTACCTGGATTCACCTCTGGCAGCAAGGACATGAACGAGGGACGCGCACCATTATCATCATCACCACCATCATCACCATCACCATCACCATCATCATCATCGTAAGCATCTTTATCATCATCACCATTATCATGACCAACAGCGACATCTTTTTTTGTGCGACTCATGCCAACACACCTGCACTCCTCACTCATGTGCTTCAATTCTGAGAGTGCTTCTTCAACATCCTCTTCGTTCACGTCCTTGTCAAAGTTGACCATCATAGAGAACCTGGCGTGCATGCCTGACTTTTTACCTGCCAGCATGTGTGCAAGTGTGTGTGTGTGTGTGTGTGTGTGTGTGTGTGTGTGTGTGTGTGTGTGTGTGTGTGTGTGTGTGTGTGTGTGCGTGTGTATGTGCGTGCATGCCGGCGTGCGTGCGTGCGTGCATGCGTGCGTGTGTGTGTGTGTGTGTGTGTGTGTGTGTGTGTGTGTGTGTGTGTGTGTGTGTGTGTGCGCGCGCGTTGTGCATGCAAGCACATGCGCGCAGACACCAACGTGCAGGCTCATGCAAGCATCCGTGCTGTTGTATTCATGTGGCTGTTTTCAGAGCTAAGCAACAAGACAAGGTAAAGGACCTGTCTGCAAGTATGAGGACTCTTGGAGGTATCAAGAATTACATGTACTGCACACCTTTGAAAAAGGTTCTCGGAACACCAAAAATTGCCCAATCAAACAGAGCCCTGTTTGCTGCAAAACTCATCCTCCTTAAGCCCTGGACTATCTGTGTTCCTTCAGTGATACCTACCAAACAAAGCAACATTTCCTTCCTGAGCAACATGTAGGTGACCCTTAAGAGTTCTCTCAAGCAAGTGCGCCAAGGAAATGCACCAGCACAAGCCATAGGTGGCGCTGGTGTGGTATGGCTGGGGGGTCAAGAGCAAGGGCTGATGCTCGGGACATATGCCAATGACAACAAAGATGTTACATTAAAATCAACTTCCTCCCTGGACCTCATACACTGCATGGTTTTATGGTCTAATGTACTGAAGGAGGAAGCAGGACATGCTTCCAAGGTTAGGACTCTGTGTTTTGGCTACTTGTATATAAAAAACAGAGCTGGCTTGTCACAAGTTAACGAGCCTGCACACTTAATATCATGCTCACCTGCAGCCAATGGCCCCTCCTCCTTCTGCCCATGCCTGGAACTTGACTTTTTCCCCTCTATTTCCTCTTTTTCAGCAACCTGGGTGAAGATTGGATGTCATAATGCCCTTGACATTACTCTGCAAACCCTTTCAACTCCAAACAAGTGTCACCCAAAGCTTAAATATTGCACTCAGCAGCAAATATTGCCAGCCTGCATGCGTGTGCGTGTGTGCGCATGTGTATGTGTGTGCTCGCGCGCATGCGTGTATGTGTGCGTGCGTGTGCGTGTGTGTGTGTGTGTGTGTGTGTGCGCGCGCGTGTGAGTATGTGTGTGTGTGCGCATGTGTGTATGTGTGCGCGCGCATGTGCATGTGTGTGTGCGCGCGTGTGTTTGAGAGAGAGTTGATTTGTTTGTGCACGCGCTCTCAAGTGCCTTGTCTTGTGTGCTACACTACCTGTTGCAAATGCAAATGTGTGGAGTTTGTTGACATTGACACATTCGTGCAATGCCTATGTGTAAGAATGCACGTCGCTTTGCCTGAAAATATAAGCATGGTTCACATCCACAAAGCCGATACAAATTATGTTGTAAGTTGCAATATGAATGTTTCATGAATCGAGGCTATTTGCATGCGCCAGGAGTGTGCGTTTGCGTATATGTATGTGTGTGCGTGGGCGTGTGTGTATGTGTGTGCGTGGGCGTGTGTGTAAGTTGGTGTGCGTGGGCGTGTGTGTGTATGTGTGTGTGATCACAGGTGTGAGAAAAGATGCAACAGAGCATAGACATGCCATGCACACTAAAACATTTGTGCAAGAGGAACGCGCGAGATTGTACATGGGACAAACATACGGACCAATGCCTGTGCATGAGTGTGCATTATTTACATGCACACTCTCTCTTTATGCATACGCAGGTGATTGGACGTCCTAAAGCGGACATAAACTGTGTTTGAGTTCCGTTGCCCCTAGGTGCTGATACGCACAAATTTGTACAAGGAGTTGCGTGCGTGTGTGTTTGTGTGTTTGTGGTGTGTGTGTGTGTGTGTGTGTGTGTGTGTGCGCGCGTGTGTGCGTGCGCATGCGTGCGTGCGTGTGTGTGTGTGTGTGTGTGTGTGTGTGTGTGTGTGTGTGTGTGTGTGTGTGTGTGTGTGTGTGCGCGTGTGTGTGCGTGTGTGCGTGTGCGTGTGTGTGAGATGACAGGTGTATGTAGATGAGAGGTGCACTGTGCGTGTGTGTGTGTGTGAGATGACAGGTGTATGTAGATGAGAGGTGCACTGTGCAGGATTGCGTAAGCAATAAGACCTCACCTGTGCAAACTTGAGGGTGTTTAGGAGTTTATCTAGCGGTGACATGGCTAGCGTCTGGGCTTAGGCTTTGGTAAAGCTAACTCATCGACTCCCATGTTTTGCTGCTGATATACTTGGGAAAAAAAATAAAAAGGTGACATGACGCCAAGTGCATTTAATTCATTTCTTTTGAGATGACACGGGGAAACGGCTTTATGCTGCAAGCCTGATAGCCTGACCTGACAACTGTAGCACGCTCAAGTGTGGGGGAATGGAGTATGTGACACCTGAGGGGCTGCGCATCGATGGCAGGAGACCCAAAGAGCTGCGCCGCTTGGACTGCAGCTTGGATGTGCTGCAGTCTGCTGATGGCTCAGCAGTCTTCCAGATGGGCAATACCAAGGTGGGTGATGAAGCAATGGAAGTAATTAGCAATGGGATTACTTTTCCAATTGTGCGTGCAGTTGTTTGTCCGTCTATCTTGCCTCATGACCATCCACACCGCTTATCTGACACGCGCTTGCCTCCCAGGTCCTAGCAGCAGTGTTTGGACCCCATGAGGTGGAAGTGCGCAACCAGATGAAAGAAGACAAGGCTATCATTAAGTGCGAGTACGCCATGGCAGCATTCAGCACAGGTGAGCACTCGGGTCTGTAGCACCTGGTTACAAGAGGGAACTGGAGCTGAAGCACGTGTGATGTATGATAATCAAGCACAACTCAATTGGGGTCAGGAAACTCGTAAGGCTAATCTGTATGAAAGCCACGTTAGCCAAGTGCCCTTCTCACCTCAGCACTTCCTCGCAAGGAAACCTGGTGGTAAAACTTGACATGCAAACTGGCGTATGCACACACACACACACGCACACACAAGCACACACACACACATACACACACACGCACAGCCTCTATTGCAAAAACTTATGGGAAAGCCACAGCACTGGTCGATGCATGCAGGGGAGCGGCGCAAACGTGGAAAGTCTGACCGCCGCTCCCAGGAGCTGTCCCTGGTGATCAAGGCTGCATTGGAGCAAACAGTGATGGTGGAGCTCCTGCCACGCACGCAGATTGATGTCTATGTGCAGGTCGGTACTCAGGGTAGCAGGCCTTGGCTCCCCTGATGCTCTGAGCTCGCATGTGTCTCGAGCTTGCTGTTGTGAGATGATGGATTGTAGCAACAGACTTGCTGCCGTGTGACAGCTATGAGAGGAGGTCTTGGGAATGAGACGTTTTCACTGTCCTGCACATTTCCTGCGCTTTTGGGTTCCTGGCTATATTCAGACTTGCAGCATTACGATGACTTTCAGTATATCATGGACTTGGCTGAGCACCTGGATGTAGAACTCAGGCAAATGCTGGAGCCGCTTTCCTTTTGTTGCTTGTGGACGCATGACCCTTTTTTAAATATCATAAATTGCAGATCGCATAAAAAAATACATGTAAATGTTGATGATACATGTTATATACAAAGTTCAGATTAGAAACGTCAGGCTCCTGGATGTAGAATTCCGATGCTCCGGTCATCCCTGCTGCCCAGGTCTTACAAGCAGATGGCGGCACGCGCGTGGCGGCCATCAATGCAGTAGTGCTGGCTCTGGCTAGTGCAGGAGTGCCATTAAGAGATCTGGCAGCTGGATGTGCAGCTGGTGGGCGTGATGGACGTATTATGGCCATGCACTGTGCGGCTCTGGAGAATTGCTGTGGTCCCATTTGACGATGACTGCATGTGTGGTGCTCTCTTATTTTTGGCAGGTGCCATAAGCAAAGTGCTGATGGACCAGCACCCTGAGAGAAGGCGATTGCTGCTTGCTGACTTTGATACCCTCCTGTTAGACCCTTGATGCTGCTGCCTTGTCGTGAGTGCAAAACCATTGAGAGCAACCTTACCTCCAGCCAAGCGTGCATTTCCTTCGCACAAACTTTTCCCCACCATTGTCAGCTGTCTACGCTCTGAGTTTGAAGCCATGCTCGATGCAGCAAGGGAGGGGCCCTGGTCACTGAGGAATACAGCCCTCGCCTCTCTTGCCTGAAGTGCAGGTTACTTAGAAGGGCACCCCTTGCTAGACTTGAACTTCCAAGAGGATTCAGCTGGAGGCCCTGACTGTAGCATAGCTCTGCACCCTAACAGTGACAGGCTCGTGCTGCTACAGATGGATTCCAGGTGAGACTTATGCACTAAAGGAATGCTAGCTGAGCTGAATGATGTCTAGGACAGGTGTGCTGCATGTCCAGCACTGTAAACATTTCAGCTGATTCAGCTGCTTTGGTCAGTGATGCCGTTGGACACCTGCTCGCACCACTTCTAGTGTGTCTTGTTATAGTTGTCCGAGTTCAAACTCTTTCAATAAATGAGACATTCACCTGATGCAGAGCACTTCTGTAAAGCCATATGTATGTACGTACTACATACGTAAAGCCATAGTATGTATGTATGTATGTATGTATGTAAGTATGTACTTGTTTATATGTGTGTGTGTTCTTTTAAAAAGATTAATAGGATTTCTCTCTATGTGCTCCATCTGCTTGCTCGGGCAGCAAGGGGGCATGCAAGGGAAAGGATAACCAGGTCCATGCCTCATGCTGAAGTTCACCCTGTGCTGGGCCGGCTGCTGCCTGCAGGCTACCCATGGACACATTCGAAGCTGTGTTAAACCTCGCCCAAGATGGGTGCCGGGCTGTGGCCTCGTTCATGCGCCAGAGGCTGCTTGAGCACACCCGCAAGCTTGCCATGGCAAGGGGAGCAGTGCGCGCCTAAACCGGCGCTCTCTTGTTGAACTCATGAATGCTGTGCGCTGGAAGATGCTGAGCTGGAACAATTGCGCACGATGTAGGGTTTCATTCATTCATCCCTAGGTGTACCTTCACAGAAAGATATTTGGATTGGATTAATTGCCTCTGATGCATGCAGCGCTTGTGAGCGCCTCGCTTCCACAGTCGCATTTGCTACACTTCATCGGAAATCAGCTTACAGAGACTCTGGGTCTCCAAGCTCAACATGCAGGTTCCCAGTGTAAAAGGGAATTGGTGATTTGAAGGGGATTCACGGCTCTCTATGCCAGTGCATCTCCTTTTCCTCTACTGATGTCGAGAGTATTTTCAAAGTCTACTTTATTGCTTTTGTTGGTAGGTGAGGTTTATGAGCAAAATTTACTTTTACTGAGAGTCTTAATGCAGTACAACAGTTATCCTTTAAAAGGCACAGTGCTCGAGGTGCCACCTGCCCAGCATGCACTTGCTGCCACGTCAAGATCCAGTCAATGCCAACAGGAAAGGAAAGGGTAACATAGCTGTACCTGCCTACGTGGGCAGCTTAGCTGAAGTGTTCCATGAGTATGCGCGCCACAAAGAGCTGACACTCAATACAAACAAGACCAAGGTCATGGTTTTTTTCAGCGCAGATTCTACGCAACTGCCTACTTTTGAGTACAATGGCACAGCCCTTGAGGTTGTTACAGAATTTAAATACCTTGGAGTTCTACTGAGACGTGATGGCAAAATGAATGCTGCTACAAGCCAAATGGCACGTAACTTTATGGGAGGCATTGCCAGAGTACAAAAGGCTGGCGCTGAACTTGGTATCTTGAATAGGAAACATGCCATGCTTTGGCTCTTTCAAGTCTTTGCACTCACAGCAGGTTTATACGGATGCCAAATATGGGCTACAGACAAACTTTCTTTCGAGTCATCAGCGAAAACTAAAGCACATGTCTATCATACAGGCTTCCTCAAGTCTCTTTTGGGTGTTAAGAGAGCAACAGAAACGCACTGCTTACTTCGAGAGACGGGACAGATGCCCCTTTATTTTTACTGGTTCAGGTGTATCATGAGATTCTGGAACTCTCTTCTCAGTACAAGCAATGCCCTTTTGAGCCAAGTTGCGCAAGCAGACCTACGACTTGCTGATAAAAAGGGCAGTTGGACTCACCAGGTTCTGACAGCCTTGAATGACGTGCCTCATGCTCAACAGTTTGCTGCTGCTATACGCACCAGAGCCAAGGTTAACATGAACGACTTGGAGGGTGTTCTTCGTGAGCATATTATCCATGATTGGAGGAGTCTGGACAGTCTGACTCCACAAGAGGCCCATGCTTCCAGTAGAATCATGAGGACGTACCACACACACTTTGGCATTCCATTGGGCTCTATACCAGGCTGGTGGGATGAAAAGAAGAGAAACAAAAAGCCATTGCTACCTCTCTACCTACGACAAGATATTCCTCAAAAATTATTTCGCAGTATTTCATGCTTACGCCTTTCCGGTCACAACCTTCGAGTAGAAACCCAACGGCATCATGGAAATAGGTGCCCATACGAGCTTAGAATTTGCAATAAATGTGACTGGCACACTGTACAAGACGAAGAGCATGTTATCCTGGATTGCCCATCCCAGGATTTAACAGAACTGCGCACTCAGTTCCAGCATCTGTTTAGCTCTGCACCCCCAAGCAGTGCATCACGCCTTAGAGACTTCATGAATCAGGCTGATGTCCTAGGATTAGCCAAGTTTGTGTCTGCTTGCCTGAAATGCTGTGACTGAGCTTCTAGCTCATTTTGCTTTTAGTTTGGACTGGTTTGGTTGCAGGCACGTTTTGCTTCAGCTAAGCTGCCCCCGCAGGCAGGTACAGCTATGTAACCCTTCCCTTCCCTTCCCTTCCCTTAGCTGAAGTGAAAACGGTGCCTGCATCCAAACCAGTCCAATCTATAACAATATTGGCTAGAAGCTCAGTTACAGCATTTCAGGCAAGCAGACACAAACTTGGCTAATCCTATGCTAGAGCTTGGAGCCCCTTGAAGGTACTTAGTAAGGTTACATCGCTATACCTAGGTATCTGCCTACAAGGGCAGTTGAGCAGAAACACTGAGGCCTGTAACCAGACCTGGCCAATAAATGCTCAACTCATAAAGCTTGGACTAGAAAGAAAAGGTAACAAACCATGTTTTTTTGCAGTTTTGAAGCTCAAAGGCTTCAAAGTTGTTGGATCAGATAAATACTCCAAACCGATGAACAAAGTACTGCAGCGTATGGTTCATAAGCATTTATTTCAAATATGCCCATGCAATGCTCCATGTTCACTGGGATAGTAAACAGTGTTTGGCATTCAGATGAAGGAAGACACATGTTTCCTCCTCCATAGACAAACTAGCTACTACCTAGTGGCGCTAGTGTGCCAGGCTAGTACCTGGATGACATCAACTACAGGATCCCCTTAGATAACTCCCTAGTGGAAATCAGAGAACTGGAGGCTTATTCCCATAACTTAAGCAGAGGTCCCTTAAAAACCTTTTAAAGTCTATATGCTAGGTGCTGCGCACAATTTAAATCTCAATACAAAATGTCAGCTCCTTTCCTGACGTCAGTAATCATGCATCAACAGTGTCACTTGACACATTCGCGCAAGTAACCATGCACAGATTCCAACCATGCAATGAGGTATTGACTAGACACTGGATGAGGGAGCTGTTCAGGAGGCCCCTGCGCGATCCATATTGGAGCACCAGACTGGCACAAGTACTACAGGCACCTCAGGGCTCATCCGATAAAAACGGAAATGGATTATGAGGTTGGCTTCCTGTAAAGAAGGTGAGCATCTGGCAGAATCATGCCCGAGCAGCTGCCAGGGGGGGGCTCCTGCAGCTGCTGCTTTAGCTCATTAATATGACACAGGCCAGAGGTGGCGGCCAGCTCATCAATCTTGCCTGTAAGCAACACAAGCCAACTCATGGTTTAGATCATGGATGGGTATTTGCAGGTTTGGGAGCTATTCTGGGGAGGGAGGGTCTTGGATGGGAACACCCTGGAGAGGATCAACCCCTCACCAAACCCCTTGCCAAACCTCAAGGCCATAAACATGTTTAACCGTTCAAATAAAAAGATTTGTGTGTTTTACTGGTCCAACCTGGGGCTCAGAAGTGAATGACAACAACAGGTGAGTGCAAGCACGTTTTTCATGGAATTGTCACCTACACCAGGCAGCACTATTGAAAGGCCCTGTCACACCCAAAGTGTGCAGGAACGAGAATCTGCTGCAAGTTAGTTGAGTCGGTTATGCGATTGTGATTGACCTTTGCGTTTCACACAGCTGTAGCATGGCCAACTAAGACACTGTTTTGGCTGCGTCAGTTTCTCAGCCTCACAGCCCAGGCTGTGGGTGGGCCACGTGTGCAGAAGATGGACAGAGGAGGCCAGATGCCATCACAGATGCTCAAGTGCGTGCAGGGCCTGGGGTAGGGATGGCTGCTGACATCAAGAATAGCCATGGCAGCAGGATCAGTAGCAGCAGGAAAGAGTGAAGGCATTGAAATACCAGGCTCAAGACACCCTGGACAGGACCTGCAAGGTGGCAGTACCTACAAACGTATCCACACACTCAAAACTGCTATCTTTAACGATGCAATTTCTATTTCAACCTTAGTCTAAAATTCACGAACCTTGAATGACCCATCCCTGGTTTTGATGCATGAGAACATGGCACAAGGGGTTGGACAGCGTTGAAAAAGTGTAGGAGTTGCAATGAGACTGTGAGGCTTTCAGCATCAAAATTCAAGCCCACCTCATCTTGCACATTATGCTGCATCCTACGCGGGATACACCTGCAGCTTTACCTGCAAATGCTTGTGCCTGCTCCTTGTTCAGCTGCAGCATGTACTTGCCACTCTCAGCCACTGCAAGTCCCCCCGGGACCAGGACCTGCGTCGAAACATGAGCACCAGGTAGAAAGCTACAGCCTTTCCATGCGTTGCGCGGTCGTGCAAATGGAAGGTCTGGCTACACAGCAATGCAAGCACAGCAAAAAAGCACGTGCGTGTACCATGCTCAAGCAGCCTTACAGTGTACTCATTGAAATGACTGATTGAACTCAGGCTCAAAGTAGGTCGCTGTGCTTCCAAACCATGGAGACTGCACCTTTAACGAGACCAAGACCGCTCTGTACACAAACAGCGCACGTCAAATGCTTTGGCATACGAGCATTAGGAACAGCGCTTCCCTGACCTTCTTGATTCCACAGTCCCGCCCGAGCATGCGCACAAAGGTCTTGGCCCACCTGTAAGGTCCTCTACTGGGACCAGGGCTCTAACAGTGCACGTCAAAGCATACGAGCATTAGAAGCAGCGCTTCCCTGACCTTGTTGATTCCATAGTCCCGTCCGAGCATGTGCACATGGCGTTGGCCCACAGTGACCAACTTGAACTTTCCAGCAAACTGCATGAGAAAGGAGGGGTGATTGGGTAATCATGATGCAGGGTCACGCTGCACAAAATAATTGTTTCAAGGATTCATGAAGTTGGGCTCTCTGTACCAAAACATTTGCTGCCATATTTGAAGAGGAAGCGTCAGCAATTGCAATGCCTTGGAAGTAGATTGAACTCTCACTTCAGGTGCTTGCAGCAGTATCCATCGTTGCACAGGGACCCTCTCCGAGCAAAAACGATCAGTCTCCTTCGTTGGATCACAATACCCTCTTTGTCATCATACAGACGGTGCACTCAATAATACATTCAACAGGAGGCAAACTCATATGATTCCATCATGATTACTGAGCCCCCCTGACATTGCATGCAGCTTCATTCCCCTGTGGCATGCATTGTCCAATGGATGTAGGTAGCAAAGGTTGTGAGGCTCTGCAATTCCCGTGCTAGCTATGAAAAGACTTCAATCAATTTGGCTACCAAGCAAAGTTATATCACCGTGCAAAGATGCAATGTTTTGCCCTGTGAGGTGACTAAGTGCATGTAAGCAAAAAGCAAATGCATGCAAACACACACACACACTTGTATAAATATATATACACATATATATGATTGCATTAATATGTATGTACGTATGTACAACATATACTTACACATTTGAAGTTTGAGGTGCGCGGTTGTACGCAATCGTGGAAAATCATGTTTCCAACAGCAGAAGCATAAATTCATTCGCGTGCACCCCCTGCCCCATCAACTCTGTAGCAAACCATCACGAAAAAGACCTCCCCGACAGCAGTCTTCTCTGCGGTGCTCTTTCAAATACTCAAAGGACGCTACCAGCAGGTGTGCGTGGTTGATACGTGGTTGCAAAGTACAAAATCATTTTGAGGAGCACGATGAGTCCAATCCTGCGTGATATCACTTTATCCCAAATCAAGGCCAACCATCTCCAGCTGCCATGATACTATACTAGTCACTCCTGGTATTGCTAAACCATTCTCCACCATTTAATACAACAAGTGCTGCGAAGTGGGAGGAGGATCTTCAAGCAGAAGAAACACAGCACTAGCCAGGCAACCGCAAAAGCACAGCATAAAGAAGCAGCACACAAACTTGAAAGAAGTGACGTACTGCCAAGGCACTAGGCCTAAAACCCAGGTGCAGGCTTCAGAGCATAGAATCCTTTCCTCTGCAAACACGGGACTCAGGCTAGTGTTCAAACACTGCCACATCAATGAGCAAGGGCTGAATCTCACTGAGAGTCAGAGGGGACTGATAAGCTAGCATACAAAACCCATGCACACGAAAAACAATGAAACATACCGTGTTAGCCATGCCACCTTGAATCTATCTCTGGGATGTATGCTTCATGCTTAATTGACAAAACTGATCCTATTTAGGGGGTTTACGCGATGCGATTCTTTACGATTCAGTATGATGCTTTCTTTCTTCAACACCCTAATAAAGGGGACTCGCAACGCCCCGGCCAGTGTCTCCTTTTCCTGAAGTGTTATTGGGAGCGCTGCAATGCCTTGCAGCAATTATGCTCTTTTTATTCTTTTATTATTATTATTATTATTATTATTATTATTGTTATTGTTATTATTATTATTGTTATTATTACTGTTGTTATTATTATTTTCTTTGTGTACTTGGAAGTGAGGCTGACCCCCTTGCCATCACCAGCAGGTGTCCCATGCGCATGCAATGCTGTCTTGATGCACACTCATGTGCACATGCACACCCGCACCCTCATCTTGACACAAGCCCACGCCCAAACAGAGACAACACATCCATCCACACCTACAGCAACACACACACCTTGGCCTTGCCACTCAGCAGCTTCCCAAACTCCTGGGGCCCCCCGCCCACGCCACTGGGCGTCCCCAGCAAAGGCACTAGCTTCACACGCCCGCCCCCCAGCCTCAGTGCGGCAGCTGCATCCAGACGCGCCTCAGCCTGCCTGATGGCCTCCTCCTCTTTGACCATCCCATCCTGCTGCACTTGCTGCGTCGCTTGCTGTGCTGCTTGCTGCGCCTCTGCCTGTAGCACTTGCCCCTCCCCTTGCTGTTGCTGCGTGTCTGCGTGTGACGCTTGTGCCTCGCCTTGCTGCCCAGCCTCCGCCCTATGCGTGGACCTCCCTGGCTGATGCTTCCCAGCGCCCTCTGCAGCAATGTTTTCTCCACAGCCTGCCTGACCGGATCCTTGCTGCCCCTCCTCTGCGTAATAGCCAATGCCTTGGTCCCCCTTCTTGAAGGCGTACCCAGCTCTGGCACCTTGAAACGCAGCACACGGCAGGAAGCTGGCTCCTGGGGTGCTGCCGGCGCCTTGTACAGGCTCCGTGGCTTGCTGCTGGTGTTGCTGCTGCTGTTCCTGCTCCTGCTGCTGCTGGTGCTGCTGGTGCTGGTGCTGCTGCTGCTCCTGCCCTGCAGGACTGCTATCTACTACTTGGAGCTTGGTTCTTAGCTCCTCCTCCAGGCCTTGGTGTGCCGCGCCAGTTCCTCCGTGCTGCCGCTGCTGCTGCTGCTGCTGCTGCTGCTGCTCTTTGCAAGCAGCTTCAGCTTTCTGCCGCCTGCACACAAAAGGTGAGGCAGATAATGTAAAAAGGTTTAGAATCTCAGCACAACAACAAAGCAGGCAAACAGAGAAAGAGTGTGGCCTACTCAAGCTGAAGCAACACACACGCGTGCGCACGTGCGCGCACATACTAGGGACGAGCTTATTCATATAAGTCCTCCTCTGCATAAGAAGTGGATGTGACTCATGTCATACATCTTCCACATCAGCAACTGACAAACGCCAATCCCTCACTCCCTCCTCCAAACCAGCCAGCCATAAGTGGGACGCACATTTTGGTGAGACCCTTGCTAGCTTGCTAGTGAGGGGAACCTTTCCTCAATGCACGCGGCCTTTTTGCCTGGCATAGTATTTTCTTTCTCTAGGACTCGCTTGTTGGGTTCCTTCACCAAGTCTGGGGACTCGCTTGTTTGATTCCTCCTCCGGTAAGGGCACTTGTTAAATTCGTCCTTCAAGTCTGGGGACTCACTTGTTGGATTCCTCCTCCAAGTCTGCGACCGACGTGGGTCCCCGAGCCACACGAGCTCTGTGTGCCTCCCCTCCGCTGCTGTGTGGTGTCCAGGGCTCCCCGGTGCGCAACTCATGCAGCAGGCTCTGCACGCAAAGCACATGACGAGTCTGGGTGAGACAAGTGTACTTGAAGTGCCGCTACACAAGAGGTTCCTGATGAGGGCTGGGTAAATAAGGGCTGGGGTGGATGAGTCTTGCTTTCTGATGAGGGTTGCATTTGGACGAAGGTTATCTTTGGATGAGGGCTGGGTGGCACCCCCACCATGGACGCGTCTAGGATTGGGGTCGGGTGGACGGGGGTTGTTTTTGGATGAGGATCGTCTTTGGATGAGGGTTGGGTGGCACTCAATCATGGACGCTTATCGTGGCATAGGACCAGGATGCTGCCATGCTGTCAAGGACCATGAGCTTGATGAGCAGCAACAGTCATTGATCCCTACCCATGACACGTGCATGATAATGCCTCACCTTGGATGCATCAACGCATGCACGCTGTGCTTCATCACACTCCCACAGGGTGCCCTGAATCCATTCCCCCACACTCTAGAGCATGCTCAGCTAGCTCTACCAGAACACAGCTCTGTTGCTGCCGCCACTCACCAGCACGTTGTGCTCGGCTACATCAACAGCTGTGCGCCCAAACTGCTTGTTGGTGATCTTGAAGAACGAGGGGTCCTCGCTCACGATGCCAAAGCAGTGGTAGGGGCTATTCAGGATGTCGCCCCAGTAGCCCCATGCACTCACACTGCGTCCCACATCTTGGCCGTTCCTGCATTGCAGCAACGGGGGAGGTCTTTGCACACTCTGTAAGGAACCTTGAACAGACTCCATGCCATCTGAATTTGAATCACCGTAGAGAAAATATGTCATTACGCAAAAAATACTTTTTGGGCCCGTGCATAATAATTGCAGCTGGTGAAATACTAATTACCTGAGGCGATGCGTAAATGTGCGAATAAGTAAAGAAAAGTATTGTAAGTGATGAGGAGAGTGAGAGGAAAATGAGGAGGAAGGGAATGCCAGCACTGATGA
This sequence comes from Dunaliella primolecta, assembly GCA_914767535.2. Taxonomy (NCBI): domain Eukaryota; kingdom Viridiplantae; phylum Chlorophyta; class Chlorophyceae; order Chlamydomonadales; family Dunaliellaceae; genus Dunaliella; species Dunaliella primolecta. The sequence continues at coordinate 6,356,750 of OU611752.1, forward strand.
GGAGAGCAGTGAGAGTGAGGGTGGGGTGGGGTGGCAGCAGCGATGAAGAGAGTGGGGAGGGGAGTGGCAGCACTGAGGGTGGAGGGGAGTAAGAGGACTTGGAGTACAATTTTAGGATAAACCTGTTTGGATTGGGCTATACACCCACTCAGGATCTTGTTTGAGTGGAAACGCATGATAGCTACTCAAACCACAGTGAAGATCAGGTTGCTGGTTGATTTGTGTGGGCAAAGGCCCTTTTGGCAGTGCGTAAACATGTGTATGTGAAAATAATAATTTCTGTCAGGGTTGCGTATGTGATGTGAATGTGAGAAACTAATTATTTGTAAAAAGGGTGCGTAATGAGTACGTCTCTCTACAGTAATTTTATAACCACCTGACCCATCGTGGTGGTATTTGCTGGTGTGCGGCACCTTTTTGAAGATTTCTATGTTGCCAGATCTGTTTTTGGCTCTCCCCTAGACTGGCTGTGTCTAGTGTAGATTTAGAGGGCCTTCTGGTGAGGCCTCTAGCTTTCCAGTTAGGGGACCTTCCCTTAATGCACGCGGCCTTTGGCTTGCGTAGACTTCTATTTTTTTTCTATGTTGCAAGGGTTCTTACCCAGGGTCCACAGGAAGCTTCCTGTTGAGATACTTAAAAACCCTCAAAAGGGTGCCACACAACAGCATGTAGATTGCGTATGGTCTTTGAGCTGTCACCTTGTCCTTGTTGCCAGACCAGTATCCTTTTGCTGCCTTCTATGCTTCCCAGTCTGACTATGGTGTGGGTGGTATACAGTTTTCAAACAAGAAGGCCCCTTTGCCTCAATTTATGTGGGGAGTGTGCCACTGCCTATGTAATTTCTCTGTTCTACTCTTTCTGTGTAGGGTGCATGCCTACAATGTTCCTGCATAAGCAAGCTTTCAGAACTAAGCACTCCTGAAGGCTGGAAAGAAGGCAGTGCACATGCACCACTCAAGAGCATGATCAAGCAAACAAATAGAAGAGAGAAAATCTAAACGGAGAAAAAGGGATTGAATGTCCTTGGTATTTTGGGCTTTTTGATGATTGTACAGGAGCAGGGTACATACCTGTCTTTAAAATCTTTAGTGCGCCCTACAGCATTGCTGATCAAGCTGCGGTTGGGCTCATTGTAATGGCTATCACGCAGCTCAAAGGCAATCCCTGTCATGCGCCAGAACCTGCAGATCAAAAATGATGAAAAGTTGCACAGTGAGAAAAGTGTCAACACATGACAATTTACTCCCTGAAATTTAAAGGCAGCTGCTTTTCCTGCAAGTAAGCTTGTTTTCTTTTTTCAAATTGAAACATTGCAGAGATGTGCATGCAGATAGATGCTGTGGACAATTTTATATCCTTTCTGGCCTTGTTTAGGTATGATCATGTTTTTGATAGATGAGCTCAGGAGGTCTGACATGCTCATGTCCAATTTGAATCCAATCGCCATGACCTTTTGAGTAGATTCCCAGAAAATCGGCTGCCTCAATTGTCTCCAAATTCATACACAAAATAAATAAAGGACGGCTTGTGTTAGTGTTCTTTCATTGGGTTGGTACGCTCGTCATGAATTGTGCTGTCTGAAACACTTGTAACCTTGCAGATCGTAGCCTCAAATGAATGTGTTCATGTGTGTTTGTGTGCGTGTGCGCCAGTGATTTTTAAAGTAGCGACGCGTCGCAAATTGGCGACACAAAGGCGACATGACGGCCTACACGGAGGGGTCCTGGCAGGCCCGCCAGGACCCCCCCTGTCGCCCATGGGCGGCAGTCCAATTTCCTGGGGAGCACCCTGTGTCGCCCACCAAGTCCAAAATGTTGTGTTATTTATAACAATAATATATAATGAACCAATCAAGTACAAGTGGGTTCCTGGGTGAACGAGGTAGTCAGCGAAGCAGCAGCAGCAGCACCACCACCACCACCACTAGCGACAACAGCAGCACCCCCTCCAGCACCAGCACCAGCCGGGCCAGCATGAGGCAGGCACAAGCACCATGCATACACTGCGCAGCAGGGAAGCCCCTGCTCCTCCTCCTCCTGCCCAGCCTGCAGCACCTAATGCAGCAGATGCTGGGGATGGAAGTGGGGGTGTAGGGAGGAAGAAGGTGAGGGTGAGGGGAGGGCAGGTGCAAAGAGGCAGCGGAGATCTGATGCAGGGCGGTTGCGGGGTGCACAAACCAAGCAGCTAGGCATCAATGCTGTGCGTTAGTCAGACAGGGAGCACTCTAGGTTTGTGGAGCATGGGATGCTGAAGTGCATTCCATGCTCATAGGTGAGTAAGGGCAAGGATGTAGTGGTGGACCTGAGTAGGCTGGAGAACCTGACGTCCAAGTGCCCGGCTCAGCTGAGGAGTGCCTCTTGAAGCAAGCTGGCCTGCATGAAGGATGAGCGGCGCAACCGCTTGAAAGAGGGGCACCTAAATGTATGCCTTGTGCAGGCAACACAGCGCTTATGGTCATTTGAGCAGTTCCCCCTTGTGCAGGCCATTGAGAAGTGGGCTGACGCAAAGAAGCGCTGCCCAGCATTAATGGGAGTGGCAGCAGGCAGCAGTCTGAGTCAGTGATAATGCAGGTGGACGAGGACAGTGACGGACTCTCAGTTAGGACTTAGAATGTGCTTGGGAAATAAACTCAGAAAGGACATGGGCCTGGGAACACCCCTTTTACTATTTGATTATTATTGTTGTAATTGTTGTTATACTACATTCCATACACGATTGCCAAAAGGCTGTTTGGGTGCCTCCCTATACAGCATCTTGACTTGAGCACCCTTTGTAGACAATTGCCTTCAGGGCCCAAAACCTAAAAAAAACAGATGTGTGCCCGCGGGCGCGCCTGCAAGCACTTGACATGCATGTACAAGTGTACCGGGGCGCGTGTATAAATGTGCTTCCCTGCCTTGCAGCAGATTACTGCCCAAGGTAAACCCAACAGCCCAAGAATATGCACATGTATGCACAATTGTGCATGAAATATATCACCCTGCAAAAACATAGTGCGGGATGACTGCATGCACTTGAAAAAAAATTTGACCATGCAGAAATGCGCATGATTGTAAAAATTTACTACTTCTGAGAATCCTTGGAGTATGAGCATTTTTGAACAGCAAATTTTTTCAAAGAGTGTAAAAGGACTTTGAGAAGGTTGTTATGTGAATCCCTTGCACACCCCAAACACAGCTGCTTTTTTCAAAGCATGCTCAGCTCCACGCACTGTTCCTTGAGCAGGTTTTCATACATAGGAGTATGTGCAACTTAATCTTACCGGCTTTTAAACTGCAGCTTTCGAGTATTATGAATCGTCTCTTGCAGGTCTTCAAATGCTGGAGCAGTGCAGGCAGCCTGTATGCACTCCTTACTTTGCAGCTCATAAGTTACAAGGCAAACAGGGGCTGATTGCCCCTGCGGGAACATGTTGGGCGGGATTTAGGCTGGATTCATACATATTTACATGTTTTTCTTAAGGTGCGGAATGATCATGTTCGGCATTGTGTACTATACATCAACAGGCATGATTCCTTCCCTTTCTTACCAAGTCCAACAGTACAGGAGCATGGTGTAGCACAATTCCTGCATCCAGCACGCAGCGTTGGCCTTCCCTTCAAGAGCCAGTGCTTTTGTACAGTTGTTTGCATACCTGAAGTGGTGGAAGTGGATGATACTACCCGAAGCAGGGTCCAGGCCGGGGGTGCCCGCTTGCAAGAGAGGCATATGGTAGTCCCAGTCTATCTGCGTGCAGGACAGCACGCATTTGTCGTGCCCACTCACAGCATCCGCCTGTAAGCGGTAACACTTCAGGCGACAAACTAGACAAGCACAAACCTAGACGAATTATCAAAAACGGTTTGTGTGCTTGAAAAAATGATTGCAGCTTGGGCTGCTAGACCTTTGTTTCATAACCTAGGGAACAACACGAAGAGCGTAGCATGCGGCACCTTTCTATTTTGTCCTCTGTTTGCATTCAATTACACTCGCTGTTGTGCGGGTATCAATCCAGGCAGTTGTAAGGTAACAGCAGTGCTCATCATTTTGGCGGCTTCCAAAAGGCCTGCAATGCGAGCTTGGCATGATGCCTGCAATATGCATGCTTACCATGTTGCGCCGGAAGTCAAAACGGTCCCCATACCACTTGCGAGACCGTATGTCCCAGGCCCTGACCATGTCAAAGGGAACACTCCTGCGTGCAGCAAGAATTTCGGACATCATCTCCTCTGTAGCAAGTGATGTACCTGTTGGCATGTATGTATGTGGCCCAGTAATGAGCTGATGCAGGGAACCTGTCATGCAAGTACAAAACACTTGTGTTCCACACGAAGGTGTTGGGGTGTCCGTATGGTACCCGTACGTCCCTAACGGGACTAGGGTTCCAGCAATCATTTTCACTGTATCTTCCCCCTGAGCTCATCTTTTCCATGTTCATTTCTCTGACTGTGGTTGTATGCATGCATAGTTGTTTTGCCAAAGAGGCTCATGCATGTATCTGACAACTGCAGGCAGCGCTGATAGGTCTTAAACTAAGCGTTAACAGGATGGTACTCTCTCGAACCTGCGGTACGCTTTAAAGACATCCACAAGCTTGTCCCTGTCTTGAAACTTGAGCATGCTGATGTCAAGGATCGAGGCCAGGATAGCGATACTGTTGCTGCTGGCGGAGGTGGTGCTGTCTGCTCTGCTTGCATTGGCAGTGGGCAGCTCCCCTTTGCTGGAAAGACTCACAACTAACGCCTCCAGCTCGCGCCCTCGGTTTTCTGTGCATAGGCAAGTTAGAAAGAGCGCCTTTCATTGTGAAAAATGTATGCTCTTGAGCAAGCAAACAAGTTCAGCTTTAAAAAAGTGAGATTGTCCCAAAACCTTTTGGAGGGGCCACAAGTCAGAGGTCTTTGCTCGTGTATACACGCCACAGGAACAAGTTAACATTCAAAAAGCCCACCATGTCTTTTCCACACTATTCGACACGCTCCGTAAGGCAAGGAAGCATGGTCAAAAGCCTACCTAAGTAGGTCGCAGTTCGTTCCCGCAACATGGCATTGCTGTGCAGCTCAAGGAAGATTTCCATCCGCTCCTTCGGCAGCAGGCTGCTATCCAGCAGCACACTCAGCAGCAGGAAATGGCGGGCTAGGTTTTCTGGCTCCTCCTCGTACACATACATGTGTATGGGGCCAGGGTGACTTATGGAATGACGCTCACACCGGCTGAGGGTGTATACTGTATGCCTGGGATCGTAGGGCGCCAGCTGTTAAAGCAGCAAGGTGGAGAGAGGTGGGTCGCTGGTGTGCCTTTTACAACTTTGGGCACCTGCAGGCTTGCATACCAGCAACAGGCTTGCATACCTGCAGGAGGCAAAGGGGCGCGTCCCTGTTGGTATCCTCTTTCAGCTCCAGCGAAGACTCAACAATGGCTATGAGATCTAGCGCAGGCGAAAACCCATGCAATTGCTGCGCGTTGAGAGCATCCATATAGCCCCGTTCGTATTCTGCAGACCTCCCCTAATAAATAGAAACTTGCCTTTATACCTGTGTTTAAAATATTGTCAAATGTCGGATCAGAGAGCCCAAGCTTTACTCCATTCAAAGTCTTTTTGTTTAGACGGTCAACATGCTGGCCTTCAGAACGGGACAAATAGTTTCTGTATAACTATCTCATGAAATCATGTCAATGGTGAAGGCGTATGAGGGCTAGGGTCAGTCAAGTCAGTTGTGAGGAAATCAAAATGCAGCAGCTCAGAGAAAACTGGGATTCACCAACAGATTAGGTTCAATATGAAATTGTGTGTGCGTTATTGTTCTGTCAAAGCCCTGACGTGCTTATTTCTCCTTCTCCTGAACCCACAGTTTTCCTTTTCTTGAACCATAAAACTTTCTCTTGAACCATTAAAGGTTAGCAACGCCTTCTGGACCATGCCAACACTTCCTTTAATACGAAACAAGCCATTCCTATCTAATGCACAGGTACCCCCTTCAATTTAAAGCACGGTGCGCTTTAAAATGTCCACCAGCCTACAACGTCCCCTCTGTGAGGTGCCAGACAGTGGCCCTTAACCTTCTTTCAGGGTGTCAACGTTCCATCATATCAAATATGGCAACCACAAAATTGCCGATACAAGTCTCCTTAAGTTTCAGCAAAGGTCCTCTTGGGGCAGGCTTGCCCCCATGGACATTTGCAGCGCAGATTGTCTTGCTTTACAGGACTTGCAGATCCCGGAACACTTAGCAAACTGATCCTCCCTAAAAACAAAAGAAAAGAAGAAGGAGAAACTACGTAGGCTGTCAGGTTGAGGAACTGACGCAGCCAACACAATGCCTTCGTTGGCCATGCTATAGTGATAGGCAGAGGAAACTCTCCCTACATCAATGAAGCAAAAGGAGACACATTGGTTCAGAAAATTTGTGGGTCTCCTCCACCACAAAGCTACAGAACATGAAGTGCTAATGGGGATCTGGAGGGTTACTGGAAGCACCCGGCTCCAGAGCCTGGCTATGAGAAGTGTTTTTGTTTTTAATAACACGCCTAGTGGTAACATGCTTGTTGGCATACATAACAGAGTGGGCATAAAGTTTGCAAGCAAGTTGAATGGCACGTTGGTGGTCAAGTCCCAGTTGTTTGAACTGGTTAAGGGCATGCTCAGTATAACAGGTCCCGCCAAACATGATTTGTTACCTTTCAAGTCCAGTTTATATGAGTTGAGCATTTTTTGGTGTTGGTAATACCAGTGTCATTGGGTTCAACTGGATTTTTGAGTCACTATGGCATAGTACGGTACACACCTACCCCAATAACTGTCTCGCCGTCTTGGATCTGGCAGCTGTCGTCTGTGTAGGCCCAGGACTTCCAATCAGCAACTTTGAGCTGGTCACCCTCCATACCATTCTGTTAGATGTGGGAGGGGTCATCTACACCCCCCATACTCTGGAGCCTCTTAAAGAGCTTGGTCTTGACACTCATATAGCCACCAGGCTTGCCCTGAAGCTTCATGCCCGTTCCGTCCAGTATGCTTATACAATTGCAAGCACCAGACGCGCTCTTGAGAAAACTTCTTAACTCTCATCACCAAGATCAGGCACGGGCTACTGCTAGTAATCCACCTGATCCCCAATGACTTCTTTTTTTGTTTCTCTTGGTGAAGGGGTTACATGGTGTCTCGACCCTAGGTATCCTTTTTTCCTTAATTGATGTGGGGAGTGTTATCACTCCCTGCGTATTTTTTCTTTTCTTTCTTTCTGAGCTGGAGGTTTGGATTAGACTGACAAAAAATAGGGGCAGTTATATTCGCGGTTGGTTTATAGGGGACCTTGACAACTTGCTTCTTGCTAGGGTAAGCTTTTTACATTACCCTATCCCAGGCATAACGGCGTGCTTTGCATTACAGATGGGGCCATCCCTCACATTTTACACTTGTTCCATGTAGAGTGACAGTGTGTGATCCTGTGTATGATTCTAACAGCTGACACTTCTGAACTCAGCTGGCTATGGTAGAAACCATTTTAGCAGGCCAGACCACTTTCTTATGAGCAGCGAGCTCTTTTCCTTTTTACGCCATGCAAATATCGCTACTCCTGCTGGTACAGACCATGCTACACTGGCAGTGTATCTTGATGTTTCTAACAAATCTACTTCACACATTGACACACGCATGGTCCCTGGTTCACCTGCCAAGTTTCTTTTTCCTGGTCAGTCAGATGGATTTCTTTTACGTCGGCGCCCTGACAGAGCTGGCAATTTTGCAGAAGTTTTTGAAAACAATCAAGAGATGTATCATAATTTATGTCAACAACTTCACGCTCATGACTGTGATCAGGCATACACCACCCTTAAATCTTGGATCATGCGGACAGCGTGCCACCCGAATGTTGGCATGACTAGACCTCTGAACTACTCTGTGCCGTCTGGGCATCATGTCCCGACCAGAAAACCCTTATGGTTTGCTGCTGAGTGCTCCCAGAAAAACGAGCTTTTATCACTGCTGCCAAAACAGGGGTGGCATGGAATGCTTGTCAACAACTTCAACGACAGTACAAAGCATGTGCCCAGCGGGCCAAGCGCAGATACACACAGGTGCGTACAGCTATTTTCTTGGACAAGCTGTATAATAAGGATCCCTCTGTCCATAATTTGATTTTAAAAATTTGCAGTCAAACACGTTACTCCTATTTCTGCTGCTGCTTGGCAAGGCCACCTTAATGCTGCTTTTAGGCATCGTGCTGACAGACCTGCCATGAGGTGGTCAGGAACTTTATCTGGGAGAGACCTTGCAGTTCCTATTGGCCGCAACCACACACAATCTGCTTCTCCTCGTTTTCAGCCTTTCCATCTTCCAGACGCGTATCAGCTGAATGAAATTGTGGCCAAACACATTTCTCATGTCAATCCCACCTCTTCCCCTGGATTTGATACCGCTCTTCCATTTTTTCTGAAGTATGCATGCAAACTGGTGAGAAGGGAAGATGGCAGGGGTTTTCATTCTATCAATGTGCTGACGCCATGTGTCTCCCAACTCTTTTATACTCTCATGCAACGAGCTGTTATCCCACAAGAGTGGAAAACTGCCAAAATTACACCCTTGTATAAAAAAGGCTCTATTACCGATGCTGGCAATTACTGCATGCTTGCTGTAAGCGGGACCTTCTACCGCCTTTATGCTAATGTCATGCGCACTTTATTACAGGACTGGTGCCTCAAAAACAACAAAGTTCCTGATTGCCAATTTGGGTTCTTCCCTGGGCGCAGCACTTTACACCCACTTCTTATTTTGTGACATCTCAAACATGCTGCCCAAACCTGCAAACCACACGGCTCGTCACGCCTGTATTCAGCATTCATTGATTTCCAACAGGCCTACGACTCCATCCCTCGTGACAAGCTATGGCACCATCTTCACCAATGCCAGCTCCCTAATCACCTATCTCATTATCCTAAAAAATGTATCACGACAATTACATTCTGGTTGATGGGGATAAGCAAGCATATGTCAGGCCCACCTATGGTGTTAAACAGGGCTGTCTCCTTTCTCCGTTGCTTTTCTCCATTTACCTTAATGACATCAATGAGGTTTCTGAGGGAATTGAAGGAGCTTGCACTGGCACACCTAATTTCCATGTATCCAACCTTCTATACGCCGATGAAAAAGAACAAGAAAAGTCTACGCAAGCCAAAGGCCACGTGCATTAAGGGAAGAACCCCTAACAAAAGTTAGAGGCCTCACCAGGAGGCCCTCCACCTAAACTAGACAAAACTAGCCTAGGAGAGAGCAAGAGACAGAACTAATGGAGATCCGGGGGATTGCTTGCCATGCCCCTGAGCGCTCGGACTCTCTTTTTCCCATCCTCTGCTGCTGCCGCGCGCCCAGCAAACCCCCTCCCAGATGCTCCCTGAAAACAAAGTGCATGTCTAGTGTTAATGATGGTGGATAATCTTTGGATGGCATGGTCCCTGAGATGAGAGGCTACTGATTCAGCTTTTTGTTTGGTCAGGCCCAGATTTATGAGAGGTGTAATTGTATAGTTGTTGTAAATCGTGCCACCAACACCAACTAAGACGATGTGCAAAGTCACTTTGTTATTCCTGTTTGGGTTTCTTAAACTGCGTGTTTTAAGTCTGCTTATGATGTGGGAGTGTTGAGTTTGTGCACGTTCTAAGGTGATGAAGGAATTTGTGTCAGGGCAGAATCTAAGTTCAACAAGGTGAACGTCCCTATCTTGTGGTGGGATCCTGGTAGGATCAAGGTGGGCTTGTCTGCATGGGATGTGGCGCACAAATAGAGCATCAGGGCGGCTTTGGTGCTGTGCAGGTGAGGTAGCGCCAATTGGGAAAACCCAGTCTGGAATAGCTCGAGAGGTGTTTTCAGGGACTTGTACGCCTTGATCCAGAAGTCTGTCATGATTACAGCCATCCATGCTAATGAGGGATGGGCCAAAATTGCCTTTGCTTAGGGCTTCTATACAGAGACTAAGGGCCGCGTGGTGTCTGTTGGTGTGCATCCCACTCATTGTTGGGTTGGTACACCAAAGCAGAACATGATAAATGTTGTCTGTATTTTCACAGAGTGGGCACCTATCAGAACTGGAAAAGTTAAAGTTGAAGGCATGGCTCTGTGTGTACAGGGATGACTTATGCTTAACCTCCAACTCGCCAAATAATGTTAAGGCCATGCTTAACCGTCTCAAGGCTTATGCCCATCGGAAATTCCTGACAGTCAATACCAAAAAATCTGTTATCGTCTGTTTTAACTCCAAGACTGATAACTTGCCTCCCCTTTTTTATGATGGTGAGGTCTTGCCTTACTCAAATACCTTTCGCTACCTGGGAATGCAGTTTGACAAACACATTAATCTGCACAATGCTGCCGAGGAAGCTCTCAAACCCTGCCTGGCAGGCATGGCTCGCGTGCGTACTTTTGCCCATCAACACCAGATTACACACCGCTTACATGCCTACTTATGGCTCTTCAAGACGTATGTTATACCAGCAGGAATGTATGCAATTCAGATCTGGGCCACTGCATATCTTCAACAGGGGACAGAGATGGATAATTGCATCCAGAAATGGCTTCCAAGATTCTTGAGATCCATGCTGGGTGCACGAACATCAACTCCTCCCTGGAGTGTCCTCCGTGAGTGTGGAATCGAACCTATTAAATCTAACTGGTTTAGAGCCTGTGCACGCTTTTATAGTTCTCTCATCCATTGCAACAGCGCTCTACTTCACAAGGTTTTTCTTGCGGACATCTCCCTCAGCCCCAGGAATTCCTCCTGCTGGACATCCCATCTGTTGTCTGCCATGAATGGCTTACCTCATGCTCATCATTTTCAGCAAAAGATACGCTCTGCTGATCCTTTGGACTTGAGTCAGCTTGTTGTGGATCTCAGGTCTCGCCATTTAGCATATTGGAGACAATTTTCTGGTTACAACCCATGAGACATAAACAGCAAAAAATTTACTTATCATCACTGGTGTGCTCTCCCAACCAAGCCTGCACACGTTACATATTCTCCTTATATTCTGCCCAAATATCTGTACTTGGATTTACCCAAACATATTGTCCGCAGTGTGGTTCAATTTCGCCTTCGTGCCCATACCTTGAAAGTCGAGCAGGCCACATGGGATGATGCTATTCCCCCTGCCTGTGATCTATGTGATGCCCAAGATGATGTGCAGGATGAGCAACACGTTCTTTTCAAATGCACTCATCCCCACGTTTGTTCTCTTTGACTTAAATATGCTCCCTTGTTTTCTGGTCCTCTCCTCTCTTTATCTCACTCTTCCAATAGCGTGGCTCCCTACGTACCTAGCAGTCACCATGTACAGTCTTATCATATCTCTTATTTCTTAAATCAAAACAAAAACAAGCTTTTTCCTTTTCTACATGAATTATTGCTTTTTTATGAGCAGGCTAGCAGTCAACCGTTTTGACTGGAGGCCTTCTTTTCCCTGTAACCTGTAACCTGAACTCAGCTCAAGGCTCTCAGTTGACATTTACACGAGTTTGGTTTGGTTTGGTTACAGGCACCTTTTGCTTCAGCTAAGCTGCCCTTGTAGGCAGGTACAGCTAGGTAACCCTATCCTATCCTATCCTCACATTTTTAACGAACCATTTGACTTCTGGAACATCCTTGGCTACATCTTGGAGCCAAGTAAGGCAGGGAAGGGGGGCACACTGGTTCAAAAACCGTATGACCACCCACCACAAGTTTACTAAACTCTAGAAGACTGAGAGAAGCACGGCAGGCAGAGAAAGAAGACGGGTCCAGCAACGAAAATGAGAGCAAAATGATAGCTGAAAGACTGGAGTTCCAGACCTTCAGCAGCAAGCAGAGCACTTGAAGGTATTACCTTTGTATGTCATTGCTTTGCCATTGCAGACAGCAGAGAGTGTGTGAGACGCGAAAAAGGGCTTACACATATTTGGGCCGTTTCTAGGGGGGCGGACAGTGAGTTTTTTTCGCCTAGATGAAACTGTTTAACCCACATAGTCTGCAAGATCCACCCACACACGCTAGTATATCTAATATTATACTTATAGCAAAAAACCCTTGCGCATCCCATGATTCATGGTCTTCTATCAATTAAGCTGCTAAAGTGAAAAAACTATGATTACTTCAGGCACCACCACATTAGGCTGTCTCATAAGCCCGTGCGTTACTCAAAAACAACTTAAAACACATCACATTTGCGAGCTGACAACACCTTTTTATGTGCGAAGCATAAGAATACTGTGATAATATTTTGCAAGTCGATTTTCTTCTCAAGGAGTGTGGGTGGGGACAGATGCCATTTACTTGGGCTGGGTTTTCAGTCGCACAGTCCGTCCCTCGCCACTTTGCCCATCACCAACAGAAATCTGGCATGCCAAGCGCCAGGAATCTGGCTTGCCCTTCAATTTCTTCTGCTCTGCTGCTGTCCGCTGACCAAGCAAGTCGACACCCTCAGTAACCTGAAATGCAAAGGTATCATATCTTTTTTTTTACGACAGCAAGGCTCCGCAGTCTAACAAGAGTGGCACAGCCTGGCAACAACTATCAAACTTTTTTTTTGGATGTGGACACCTCTCCCTTTAAGTTTGGGACACTGGCTTTGCTGTCCAGGGATTGCTCCCACCTCTAAAGAGATATCTTGCCAGAGGGATGCATGCAATACAAAGGCTGTTAGCTCTCCTCATGGCTTGCAACTGTCAGTCATGCAGGATGGTCTTGAATGAGTTGGCTGTGCACTTTGCTTGAAAAAGATTTGTGGCTAACATAACCATTTCAGAAGATTTGCACTGACAAAGGTAAAAGGGACATTTCACGAACACTTGTAGTGGACAGGAGGGTGGGTGGAAACAAACAAAAGTTGGGTGTCATGTTTCATTGATGAAACATGACACCGTGTTGATTGAAGCCAGGCCAAGAAGGTGAATTGTGCAGGCCAGTTCAGGCGCGGAGAAATGGATCCCTTCAACTTGCAGGATTGCGTCAAATCAGATGATGAGCGAATGGTCCAGTGCAGAAGGCACTCCGTGGACAGGATCCATCGTGGATCCCTGGTGAGCAAAGTATGCAAGGGCATATACAAGATCATTCTCATCTTACAACTTTGCAAAAGCGCACGTGTCTGTCATGAGCACGCGTCTATCATGAGTACGAGTGTGTCATGAGCACGCGTCTGTCATGAGTACGAGTGTGTTCAAAAACCAATCATGAGAGAGGGGGTAAGGGAAGAGGATTGTGGGAGATGGGGGAAAGGGAGTGTCGAAGAACTCTTTAGAGTCCCAAAACAGGCTTGTAACATCCATGCAGTTTTTCCCTCTGTGAATTGTTTTGTTCACATTCCATGATTTTCAAACAGTTTAGTGTAAGCCACCACCAAGCTCTGACCGAATATGGAAGGATCTGTTTTTGCAACCAGAGCAAAGAATAGAGAGTAGAAATGGCTTTTGTGTAGTACCCGAGATCACCATATCTGCACAGCAGTGTAATCCAACAGCAGCACACTCCTTAACAGGGAGAGAATATTACCCTTCCTCACCTCAACAATGCATGTCCCGCAGTTTCCTCCACCTCCACAATTCATCACTTTGCCCCAGAGTCCGTATAGGTCGGCCTGGCATGTGTGCGCGTGTGTGCATGTGAGTATGTGTGTGTGCATGTGTGTGTGTGTGTGTATGCACGAGTGCACGCATGCATGAATGAATCCTGCAGAGAAAAATGAAGACACTGGCAGAAAAATTGATCATGCGTCCTGCTTTATCAAATATTGCAAGCTTGTCGGCAAACAGGCAAGTACCTTTTCATCAAGGAGCGCAAGCCTGCAGTTATCTCCGCTCTCTGTTTTGAATTGCTGTTGGCCTTGGGGTGTTTGTACTTGCACCTCTATTTGTGGTGAGGCTGAGACTGTGATGGCGCATCGCCTTGGCTTGTATGGAGGATGGGATCTGATTGGAGGGCTGCGACACGTCGCAAGTGCAGTATTTGGCACAATTCCTGCAATAGGTACGATTGTGAAGAAAGGATAGATATGGTGTGTGTGTGTATATGTGTGTGTGTGTGTGTGTGTGTGTGTGTGTGTGTGTGTGTGTGTGTGTGTGTGTGTGTGTGTGTGAATTCACCACAGGCTGGCAGGGATGAACACGCTGCCCAGGCCTTACCTGCGGCAGAGAGCATTCCAGACTTTTACCTCAGCCTCCGAATCCGCAAGGAATGCTTACCACGTATTGCTTGCAACTGCAACAAAGAAACTCTAAAGTTGCGAATTCGTTTGGATGAGCAACTTAATTGCTTAAAACAGTTTAAATAAGTTCAAAATATGTTGTCCAACACTGGGGTGAGCTCAACCTCACACCACAAGTTGGCTTCGTCCCATGCTGCCCCACCATGCTGCGCTCCCTCCTGCATCCTTTTCCCACCTCTGAAGAACACAGCTTTACACCTGCAAACCAGGGCAAACAGATTGACAGGCAGACAACTCAGCAGTCTGGTAGCACGCGCACAGCAAGAAGGCATAGAACAGGCACAGGAGAGCCAACGGGTTGAGGTGTGTGCACAAATGTCATTGCTGACTGGATTTTTTGAACAAATACTGAAGAGCAGTTTAGACGCTGCTGGCTAATGTGTGTATGCTTGCATTTGTGAAGGCAGCCGCACGTCCTGATGAATCCAGTGCTCAGGAGGACGCATCCCGTGCCAAAGCAGAGGCAGCAGCTGCTGCAGCTGCTGCTGCTGAGGGTGCCAAGGTAATGATTACATATCCTGTGCTCGTATGCTTTCATCGTGTGCGGTACACTACCTCGCTTTCGTTTGGTTGGACTTGCTTGTTTTGGAACATAATGATTCCGTAGCTCATGCGCGAAGGAGCACTGCCTTGAAAGAACTGCAAACATGTAGAAAGAGCTCGCTTCTTGAGACCACAGCTGTGGACAGACCTGATCTGGTGCTTCTTTGAAAAATAGACAGATGTAGTGTAAATGAGTGCAAATTTACATTTGTATAGGAATGAAAGCTGCTGGCGCTGACGCAGACATTGCAAGGGAAAACAGGATTTGAGCAATGCATGCAACAATGGAGATTCAGCGGTCCACGCAAACAAGCAAGGTTTAGGGCAGTTGCTCTACAAAAAAGGATGTATAAATATTTTGAAATCCAAAAATGGATGTCGAATCTTTGTTTGGCATTCCTTTTTATAGAGGTTCTTGATGTGCTGGCATCCCATGGCGACCGCATGTGTGAGCTTGAGTGTTTGCAAACGCTTAGTTTTCCCCCTTCTTGCTTACTCAGCTGGTGCTTATCATGGCACAGCTGAATACAGATTCTTGCTGTCTTGCTCCTATTCAGGCGGAATTGACAGCTGAGCTTCTTGCTCGAGAAGTGAATCGCAGGCGCAACTTTGCCATCATTTCTCATCCAGATGCAGGAAAGGTGAGGGACATAAGGTGTTGGCAGAAAATGTGGTGCAACGACAGGCTTTTACTTCCCAGCTCTTGAAGTCAATTGTCAATGCAATCTGCTCCTTCATTCAGAAGGGTTGTGTGCCCTTCATTTTGTCAAATCTCACAAGTAAGTAAGCTTCTGCTCAACTGCAGCCAATGGAGCACTGCAAATGCAAGCTTTCCTGCCTGTGCTCTGCTGCCGATGCATTGCTGCAATGTAGGGCTAAGCTGCATTGCTAGGGCCATCATGCCTGCCCGCAGACAGTCTGGGGTGTTGTGAAATTTTGATCTGTGTGTTTGTCTGGGTGCGGCGCTGCCTGCAGACTACGATGACAGAGAAGCTGCTGCTCTTTGGGGGTGCCATCCACCAGGCAGGGGAGGTCAAGGCACGCAGGGCGTCAAAGTCTGCCACCTCTGATTGGTGAGTGGATCTGTCGGAATGGGAGCGGCCTGGTCGTGAGTAACCCAGCTACCAGGTGAAACATTCACTCCTCCTCCTGCCTTGGATTGGTGAAATGGTTGGTGTTCCATCCATCCATTCGTGAGGGGATTAGAAGCCAATGAAAGTTGATATGCAAAAGGAAACAAGTTATTGTGACTGCTGCTCGCATCTGTAAATTATTGGGGTTACAGGCTTAAGTATGATCTTGTCTGGTGGGTGACAACCGGGGATCCAAGAGGAGGGCATACAAGCCTAATACCTTTGTTAGTCAGTAGGATAAGGAGCACAAAGGACGGATCGCATTTTTCAAGACGAACATTGAACCGTTGAGTTCTGCAAAGCAACAGACGCCAGAGGTGCAGTGCGTAGAACATCAAGGCAAATGCATTTTCAGGCTTCATGGAGTGCTTCTCAATCTTTGACAAGGATTTCAAAGAATTGGTCATGAACTGTGATTCCCTTCAGCCATTCAACGGCGCAATGATTGTGCAGGGCTGTGCCTGAACAAGTCGAGCGTGTTGAGAAGCGGATGCAAGCTAATATGCAGTTTGATCAAACTCTGATGCCAACAAGTCCGGTCGTTGTCTTCACAAGAATATATTTGTTTGCAGGACCCTCATGTGCATTCGTGCTAACTGCCTGACTGACTGACTGCCTCTGACTCACGCCGCTTAACTTGCTCACCTCATGACTCTCATCACTCAATGCAGAGCTCACGCTGACTGGCTGCCTCTGATACATGCCTCTTGATTTGCTCGCTCCTGGCAGGATGGACCTGGAAAAGCAGCGCGGAATCTCCATCAGCTCCACTGCCCTTACCTTTGAGTTCAAGGACAGCTTCATCAACTTGCTGGACACACCAGGCCATCAGGTAGGTTGACAAAGTGTCACTTTACAGAAGTGACTTGATGAACACCCCAGGCATCAAGATTGTTGGCCCAGGCTAGCCTCTGCGAGACGCTCTTTGAGTGACACTGCCAGACAATCTCTGAAAGACACACACCGGGAGATCAGGTTGACAAAGGCTGGTCCCTGAAAGCTGTGCTCTGGCAACAAGCTCGTAGCACCCAAGTTTCTAACAGAGAACAATATAGTCAGAGCTTTTTTGTAGGGATCGGCGTTGGCTTATAGCACGATGTTGTGTTACATCGCGCACACGCATGCACACACAAAGATGCATGCACGCACACACAAACATGTAAGCATGCACACACACGGACACAAATACACACACAAACGCACGCATGCAAGCGCACACACACAAACACGTACACACACACACACGATATCATGGGTTGTAATGGGCTTTCAACAAAGGGATGAGAAGTGCCAAGGGAGTTTGCCCTTGCATGAAAGTGTGGGCAACACTGAGTACACCTGCAGTGTCATTTAAACCTAAGCAGAAATACATAATGGCCCAAAGCCGTCCAGAGCTCAACGGAATTGTGTTCTGGCTTTCCTTTTTTGCAAGTGTGCATTGTGCATGGTGCTCCACCAGCCTTCCAAGTCTAATGCCGAAACTTGACTCGTGAAGGGGGTTTCTGGTGGACTATATCCTTTCATGTAGCGCCATGTATCGCGACGTAGCGCTGTAGTTTTGGCCAAAATACGCCAATGTCTTCTTGTGTACGCTTCTTGGAAGCACAAAACTGTGGTGTGTGGACGCACTTTTGACAAGGGATGATAACGATGATTTCCGCGTTCATGTTGATATCTGTGATCATGCTCACACCTGCACGCTAATGTAAAAGCCTGCACGCTAATGTGAAAGCCTGCAGGTTTGCAGTCAGGCAGATCTCCCCATATCCATCATTCACCTAACCTTGTGCTTGCTTTTGCTTGCATGCACAACCCTCAGGATTTCAGTGAAGATACGTATCGCACTTTGTCTGCCGCCGACAATGCAGTCATGCTGGTGAGTGTGCAGAGGAAGGGTCATACCTCTGTTATGGGTTTTGTAGTGCAAATATGGGCTATAACTCTGCATCCTATCTGCTTGGCATGTTTGGAATGCAATGGAATGCAACTGAGAAGCAGGACTTGCTCTTTCTTGACGGCCATGGACTCGGCTTTCCTTAGGAATATCAGCCTCACAGGGCGCGCTTTTTTATTGCTCGTTGCTTTGATTACTTACTCCCAACGATTTGCTCAGGTCCTTGGGTAGCTACGTTGCATTTCATGCTGTTTCATGCTGAATTTCACGCACAGGATGTTCAATGACATGCTGTGTCACTTTTGCTATTTGGCCATTCAGGTGGATGGTGCCAAAGGTATTGAGCCTCAGACACGCAAGCTCTTTGCCGTGGCCCGGATGCGCAAACTCCCCATTTTTACGTTTGTCAACAAGGTGTGTTATGAGAGAGAGAGAGAGAGAGAGAGAGAGAGAGAGAGAGAGAGAGAGAGAGAGAGAGAGAGAGAGAGTTGGAAAGAATGAGGTGCCTACTCCTACGTTCACACTCAGCCTACATACATGTGTGGGAGCAGGCTTGTATTGTGCATGTTTCTGATGCATGCTGCAGCACGCTTTTGTACACGACACTTGGTTTGTTTGGACTGCACATTATATTGCACGTGGAACTCATAATAGATGCAGACGCATAAGTGTGCAATGTCTGGCATTTCAGGTGTGCAACACTGCTGATCAAATGTCGACCACATTGTATGCTCCAATTACAGATGGACCGACCTGCTCTGAATGGGTTTGAGATTGTGGAGCAGCTCGAGAAGGAGTTTGGCTTGCAGAGCTATCCCATCAACTGGTAAGAAGCCGGGAGGAAAGTGTTAGGAGCCTAGGCAGCAAAGCGCACGCGCACACATGTGTGCGTGTGTGTGACACATGCAAGCTAAATAAAATACTAAGGAGCCGGTTCTCAAGCTGTCACTAATAAATTGCTAAGAAGCTGACTTTTAGGCTATGACCTAACCTGTGCAGTTACCGACATGCTTAACAATTTGTGCCTTCCCACCTTCCTTGCTTGCTTCCTTCCTGTGTCCAGTTCCAAATGATAGTAAATGGTCATCAACCGATTCCCAGGCATCAGAAGAAAGAACAACGCGCATTCTGCTACATTGTTTATGTAACTGGAAAACTCTTGTCATGTTGGCTGCATTTCGATGCTTGCTACAAAATGTACGATTTAACAAACTAAAATCTTGCAATGGAAAAATGAAGCTTGCTTCAGGTAGGCGAGCACTTTGACCTACATGCTTACCTGAAGCAAGCTACGTCTTCATGGCAGGGCTGCTAGCTTTTTGACTTCAACATTATTCCTCCATGAAGTTTGACTACTAATACCCAGACAAGACATATGTTAGATATATGTGGCAAGCAAGGCTGATCTAGGGAACAACACATTATCAATGTCATCAAGCAATTCAGTGCTGCTATTACTGAGCTGGGGAACCGCAAACTGTCATGGAGCAATTCAGGACTGAGCCCTGCTTTGAAATTTGACTTCTTGTCGGTGAACGTGTTGTTGTTGTCAACAATGTTGATGAGCGCGATATGTAGATAGGCAGCACAAGTTTCCACATCTTAGACACATGAAGAAAAACCTATTTCTCTGATGTATTTGAACAAACTTGCCTGAATCAACAGGGGCCACCTTCTTTGGACACACCGTTCCAGCTGAACTATCCCAATTGCCTCTCATTTTTATTTTGACATGTAGAAGCCCTCTCAGCAACTGCAGCGTTGGTAACGCATGTTATTTCCCTCTTGTTGAACCACTGTGCAGGCCGATTGGCTCAGGTGACCGTTTCTGTGGGGTGTATCATCGGCCCACTCAAAAAGTGGTGACCTATGAAAGGAGAGGAAAGGGCCAGGTGAGGTTTTTCCTGTGGTGACCCATGAAAGCAATGCCTATGTATGTATGTAAGTGGTGACCTGATTAGTGATTAAAGTGGTGACCTATGAAAGGAGAGGAAAGGGCCAGGTGAGGTTTTTCCTGTGGTGACCCATGAAAGTAATGCCTATGTATGTATGTATGTATGTATGTATGTATGTATGTATGTATGTATGTAAGTGGTGACCTGATTAGTGATTAAAGTGGTGACCTGTGAAAGTGGTTACTTATGTTAGGAGTGGAAAAGACCAGATGAGGTGATATTTCTCCTGTTGGCTTGGACCATGTGCGCAAGGCTCTCTTTGCTGCTTTTTCTTCTTTGATTGCGCACTTCCTCATGTATGCCCTTGTATACCCACTTGTCATGGGCTCGCCCATCACATATTCACAGAATATTGATTGCCAACCAATCTGATGCATTGGCCATCAATGCAGGCTTTGCATCAACTTATACATATGAACAAGTGACAAAGCTCAACATGTCCAAGCATGCATTCTCACGCGCACATGCCCAAGCATGTGCGCACATGCTTTATATTCCTTGGCACATTAAACCTCTTTACATCCAGGCTACATCTCCCAAAAATAAGACTCTCCTCTCTCTTCTTTTTTGACTCTGCAAAGACTCATGACCTCTTGAATTCCAGGCCACAGTCTAGGATTAGTATGAGCTGTCGGACCAAGCCCCTTAATCTCCTCATACCAAATCTCTCTACATCAGCCCTCCAACTGCTTTACATCCAGGCTGCAGCCTAGAAGCAGTAAGACTCTTCTCTCTTCTCTCTTGACACTCGATAGACCCTTGACCATTTTACATCCAGGCTGCAGCCCAGAAAGAGTAAGACTCTCTTCTCTTTTCTCTCTTGACACTTAAAAGACTCTTGACCTGTTAATATTCAGGCCGCAGTCCAGAAAGAGTATGAGCTGTCGGATCCAGCTCTACAATCCATTATTGAGCCTGACCTCCTGGAGCAGCTGCATGAGGACCTGGAGCTGTTAGAAGTGAGTGCAAGCCAGGGTCACTGTTTTTGGCATGCAATGTGATTTGTGAGACATCAGTGGTGTTCAGGACTTGGCTGCTATCAATGTACCTGTGCAGGGTTGCTGAAGGTGGTCTAATGCAAACAGTGCTGTGCAAATACAGCGTCTTTTCTTTTTGACACCGTTATTGACGGTGAATTTCTGACTCCTTTGTCACTACCATCATTTACGGTGCATGTATTATTGATGGTGTGGAAGCATCACTACTGGAGGGAAGAGTTGACTGTCAGGAGCTCGCTAAGTGCCCAAAAGCAAGCTCAAGCACGCGACATTGAGCTCAAGCATTCACCTTCCAGGTCATCACAAAGCAGCAAAGCATGTCTGTGGGAGAAGGTCAAGAGGGCTCGGGTGATGGTGGCATCATGCTGCCCAATTTGGTCCAAGCTGTGGGCGAGAGCCTCACAAATTGTGGGGAGTTTGTAAGTGTTGGCAATGATGGGCCATACATAAGGGTAAGCCCATTGTCAGACGTCACAGAAAAATCGTAAATTGTGCCCAAAGACTACTTTTTGACAGCAATAAATGCAAAATGACCAGAGGGGGACAACTTTGTCGCTAGGTATGCTCTTTTCCTTTTTTTCTTGAATTTAAACATCCCGACCAGTATTATTCCACAAATTACAATGCTCACCAAAAATTGATGAAAGCTGGAGGACCCCAGATCACTCTCCTGACCTCAGATCACCCAAGAAGGGCCCACAGCCTCAACCTGGGATTCTTATTCCCAAAATTTAGTGCTTTTGACCTCCATATGCATTACTAACATCCTGCATATTCAAAACAAGGAAAAGGGGTGGACAGAAATGACCATTTTGGCACACCTACTAGGCGTCTGCTGGATTTTCGAGGGAGATGCCTGGAATCCTGTACCTGACCAACAGCTGGGTATTTTCACTCCATTTTTTTGCAATGTTATTCCTTGGGTGAAAGGACTCCAAATCACCAATAAATCACCCAATTTGGTGCAGTGCGTGGTCAGATATGGAGATTGTGTGGTCAGAAAGTAGAGTTTCACGCTGCTGGTTTCAACCTAAGCATTTTTGAGGAGGGGAAATTGTCCAGTTCTGGTAAACTACTGCCCATAAGGTAAGTTACGCCTGATGGCGTCAAAAGTAAATGTCCAGCACTGAACGCAATTCAAAGCTGGGTACTCAACCTTTATTTGGAATGAACTTAAAGAAGTTTTTAGTGGCACGGGAGCTGCCCTGACTTTGCTTATTGTCGCAGTTTTGGGCAAATTTATTTCCAAGATGGTGCAGTCCTCTCAAGGGAGGTCAGAACCGGCCTCCTTTATGCATATGCATGACTCTCCATCATAGCACGACCCACATGATATCTGTGCATACCTGCATGCTCTGGTCTGGTCCATTAATAGGGTGAGGAATGCAGAACTGATATCTTCTGTTTTGAAATGTTGTACTTATATCATGTTAGATGACACTCCTGGCATGCAATCATAGGTTTCCTGTTATATCAGTTTTTTAGGGATGGAGATGGCGTGGTCTGCCAAGTGTTTCAGGGGGCCGCAGGACACCTGCTGAGGCTAAGCGCTGCCTGCAAGGAGCTTCTGAGCTCCTGGAGGGCAATGATGTAGTGGTTGTGTCAGATCAGGAGCATGAGCCATGCATGCTGAAGTGCACAGGCTGTGGTGAGGTCATGAGCCCCAACAGCCCCTTGCAAACATGCAAGCACCACAGCTCTTCATGCGAGTGCCCTGACAAGGCAAAGGTTATGATTCACATAGATGATGGTGAAGCAGGCCCCAGCCGCTTTGTTGGGCGCCAGGGGCAGTCATCTCTTACCTCATACAAAAAAGAGGAATGTCAAGTCTGAGAAGCAGGATGCTGTCAACATTGTTGGATTTGCTGTTGGACTTGCTCTGCTTCATCATCACTTCTGAGTCGCACTTCAGGAAGCTGAGAACAAATACCTGGGGGAGGCCGCTTGAATGAAGCAGCTATTGTGTGACTGCACACAATAGTGCTTTGTGGGGTACCCTGTTTTCATACTTATTTGGGCAGCTCCAGTGTGGGCAAGGTTGATAGTTGAACAACTGCTGGAACAAAGCAGCTATTGTGTGCCTGCACACAACTGCGCTTGTGTACCAACCATCTTTCTGCTCATATTTTTCCTTGCGAGAACTTAACCAATCAATCCCTGGGGCGCGAAAACCCCACCACACCCATTCTGAAATACATTCTTAGATTCTGGGGTTTGTTGTACTGAAGTAACTAATATATAATTAGGATTCTGAAAATGTGATATTATATTCCGCACCATACCCATAAACTACCTCGGTGCGAACCAGTATTGCACACCTTCATGCATGGTGTGTTCCATACAATGTCATCCAGGTGCGATCGATCGATGCATACCCTGATGCCTTTGCGTGACTTTTTTCCCGGGTGTGAATTATTAATGCGAGTTGTGGTCTGATGTGCACCACAAACACTCCCTCCTACTTGGTTTAAGAGCAGTTAAGAGCATATTAGGCAACGTTTCATTCTAATTTTTGCAAAGGTCTGGTGAAGGAATTCAATGTACATTTATTGTTCCTGTTGCGGAAGACTGATAAAGGAGCTCCAAGTGCATCTGTGTAGAAAACGCTGCAAGAGCGGAGGTTTGCAATCTGCAATGTGCCTAAGGTCGCACACGGTTAGGTAACCACATGCAGTCCTTGGGAGCAAACAACCGAAGTGTTGCCTGAAGCATTGCATTCAGTGCTGCAAAGAGTTGCGGTTGTCTGCTCCTTCAGCCTTCATCCATGGCGCTGCAGAGGATGCAGCCATGGCAAATGATGGGAAGGGTCGTTTCTTTACCAGGGGATGGAGGGATCTAAGTCCCAGACTCCCTGCAATGTCAATGTCACTTGAGGCAGCTTGTTTTGGAAAGATGATTGGGCGGTTTTGTTGCTTGTCCTCATTCCAAGCCTTCTTGCTTATTGCCTCCCATGCCTTATAGATGCAAAGAAGTATTTTAGGGCGCTCTACCTTCAAGTCACAAGGTGCAGTTTTTTGTCATAAATTTCAAGATGCAAGCAATCCGCACAGCAAGTGGCCCAGTAAGGGCTGGCTGGCATTGGAAGAAAGAAGGAGGGACTCCCCCTCCCACGCCTGGAATCAGGCATCTTCCTTGCAAACAGCACTAAGCAAGCATTCTAAGGTGCCATGAGACCCTGCAGGCCATACAGGTAACATGTCACACAGACAAAAAGCTCAGTCAAAACGACTGACTAACAGCATTCAGAAGTGCCACAAGACCCTGCAGCCCATACTCCAAGGGAGGATACAGCGTGCAAACTGCCTGTGTGGTGTTGCCACCCCTCATTTGCTGTGCCTACCAAGCATACAAATGATCGCGTGACGCATTTCTAAAGCAGGCCAGAACACGGGTGCGCCCCGCAACAGAGTGAGATCACACAAAGCTAGACTCCGAGGAATCTCTGTGTGATTGCCTCGCACAGAGCACATCAAGTAAGATGAGTGGGTTTGCGCATGCTTGCATAGGTCCTTGGTGACTCCTTGGATGTGGAGGCCATCCACCGCGGGGACATCACACCCTTGTACTTTGGGTCCGCGATGTCCAGCTTTGGCGTGGAGCTGTTCCTGCAGTCCTTCATCAGCCTGTCTGCCAAGCCAGGTGCGCTGGTGGGAGTGCTTGCTTTGGGGCTGTTGTGCAAGGCTTACAGATGTGAAGCCATCAGTCAGAGCGCATGACTGCCAAACGGTGTGCAAGGCACAGGGCACTTGGTGGTCACTCTTGAGAGAGTGTCGTTGTAGTGTGGAGCGGCATCCTCATTTGGAATCGAGCGTAGCTTTCTGTGCGTGTGCAGTGAGCAGGGCAGGCATCAGGACGTTGATGTGGACGGATTGTATGGCCTCTCTTGATGCGCGTGTGCTTGTAAGCCCTCAGCCAGGGCATGACCAGCAGGTTGGAAGGGATGTCTGGGAGCAGCGCTTGTGAGCTTTGAGTCCACATACCCATGCTTCCTGCAGTAAGTAAAGAGACTGGAGAAAGCAGGCATGCATGAACACAGTTCCATGCTCTTGTTCTACTCCCAGCCCACTCCTCAACATATCTTAGTTTACCTGTGCAGGCCCCACGGTCAGCCGAACAGGTGTGACTGTGGGCCCCACTTTTAACCAATGCAGGCATGGCTGTGCCTTCCACCTTTTACCTGTGCAGGTCCCATGGTCAGCCGCACAGGTGTGACTGTGCCCCCCACCAGCGCCAACTTCAGCGGCCTCGTGTTCAAGTTGCAGGCCAACATGGATGCCCGCCACAGGGACAAGGTCGCCTTTGTTCGGGTCGTGTCAGGCCGGTTCGAAAAGGGCATGAAGGTCAAGGTGTGTGGCAGGCAGTGGTTGGTTGGTGCAAGAGGTTTCCTCATTCCTCTCTTGTCTTGTCTCGACACAAAAGAGTCTGGGCGCTATGAAAAGCCTATACAGGCCACTCTGGGTGGCAAGAAGTGTCTGACTGGCTCACGACAGCCGTAATAAACATAAGTGCTTGAGTTGGGGAGCGCTGGCGGAGTAAGCATGGGGCATGAAGGTCCCTAAAAGCACATGTGGGCAGCTGGGAAGAGCTTGTTGATATAAGGAAGGTGTGCTGTAAGAGCAGGTGGTGGGCAGTGCAGTTCTGGCTTGTGCACAGACGTGCGTAGCTCGAGAAAACGCAAGGCACATGCCACCCTAGCCTGCACACAGACAAGCAAGGCGCACAAGCAAGCTAGGCAAGATGACAAGCAAGGCACAACTGGCAATTAAAGCACACAGGGAAGCAAGGCACATGCAAGCCTGGTCTGCGCGCAGGCAAGCTACACGTACAAACAAGCAAGGCAGCATGATAATTGAGCCACAACAAACAATCAAGGCACACAGACAAGCAAAGCGCATTGTTTAGTGAGGCGCGCCGACAGGCAAGGCACAAGCATGCAGTCATGGTGCGGCCACACCAGAGCAAGGCCGCCTTTGCTGCATGCGCAGGTCGCACGCACAGGTCGTGTGGTCACCTTGGCTGCCCCCCAGCGCATGTTTGCCAATGAGCGCCAGACAGTGCTGGAAGGCTTCTCAGGGGACGTGATTGGCCTGACCAACCCAGGCGCCTTTGGTGCGTGTGCTGACGTCAGGACGTGCATGTGCTTTGCCTCAGGACGTGTGTGTGCTTGCCTTGGGATGTGCTCGTGCTTGCTTCAAGACATGATTAACCTGACCAACACAAGGGGTGCCTGTGGTGCACATGCAGGTGCCTTTGTGCACATGCAGACGCCTTTGTGCACATGCGGGCGCCTTTGCAGCACACGCGCAGGTGCACATGCAGGCACACATGCGGGCGCCCTTGGTGCACATGCAGGCGCACATGCGGGCGCCTTAGGTGCACAAGCAGGTGCTTTTGCAGCACACACACAGGTGCACATGCTAGCCTCAGGGGGTGCGTGTGATTGCCTTAGGGTGTGGTTGGGCTATCAACCCAGGCACCTTGGCAACGTGTACGATCACTCAGCTACTGGCGCTCTTGGTGCCCAACACCAGCAAGCAATTTGTTTGGCATCTGAATGACTGGGCGCCTCTCAGTGTGAGATGAAAACCTCCTCAGGGGTGATATGCTTCAAGAGGCCAACTCTATCCCTGTAAATGCATGGACAAGCATGGAGGGTCCTTACAACAGATGCACTTGTTGCATATTTTGCAAGATCAGTCCCTAAAAGGCCCTCCCTTCATGATTTGGTATACGTCTTCCATTGGGGAAAGGCTCCTAGAAGAGGAATGCCGCGCGGAGGACTCCTTGAAGAGCCACGCCTTGCATCAATTGATACAAGTTCTCAATTGGGGAAGGCTCACTGAAGAGGCATGCCTTGCGAGACTAACTTGTGAGTCTTTATTTGCTCAGCTCCTGTGCATGGGACAATTTCGCAGGTCTGGAATTCTCTCCTCTTTTCTATGTGCAGTGCTCAAATGATGTACAAATGCTGAGAGCCCTAGCACAACAGCTCAACAAGTCCTCAACAAGTCCTCAGGAGGCCCCCTCTTGCTGACTAGTCACTTCAAGGAACCTTCTCCATCTTCTCATTCCTTTCTCGGTTGCATTTTAACAATCGCCATGTCTCTGAGCAATCCTGACAAAGATTGGTGCTCGCAGCCATGCCGTAAATCGCTCATTGGCCGTTTTGTTTCCTTCCATTTGCTCCTGCTGCTCTTCGTCCTTGCAGTGATCGGAGACACGCTGTGCACGGGCCCCAATGTGGCTTTCCCAGGCATCCCCACCTTCTCCCCAGAGCTCTTCTGCTACATGCGCTGTGCACCCAACCAGAAGAAGGCATTTACCAAGGGCGTGGAAGGTGAGGTGCTTGCAGGTCGTGCTCACAGCCACTGCTGCAACAGTGAGGTCTGTGCTTGCAGAATGTGTTTACTGCTTCAACAGTGAGGTCCGTGCTTACAGAATGCCTGCACTGCTGCTGCTGCTACGGAGTAGTGAGGTCCTTGCTTGAAGATTGCGTGTACTGCTGCAAGTGTGGGGTCCGTAGTGGGCACATGTGGTGCCCTTGGCAGTTGATCGGCGAGCCCAATTTGCAGCTGCACGTCACTGCCACGAGCATAGCTCAAATGTAAATCCATCCATCATTGGCACCATGGAAAATGAACACACTCCCCATAGCTGCCGCTTTCGAATCAATGTTTGTGCTCAATGTGCGTATTGTGCATATACGTACGTATACAAGAAAGGGCTGGCATAAGCATGCCTGCAGCATGTATGTAGCATGTATGTAGCATGCCTGGCCTGTGTCTTACCCTCCCCTCTGCCTTCATCTCAGCAATGCTGTTGTGTTATGACTGCTCTTTCTGTGCGTCAAACTTCCAGGTCTGGTACTATGTGTTTTTTATGCGCAATAGCCTTCCAGGAAGCCTCTAGTGTTTTTGGCAAAAAGCTGCAGCCTTAAAGCTGTTACCCATTGTGCACTTAATGGTAGTCTGCAAGTATATCCCCACCTGTTCGCTTTCATTAATGATACCTGCTATTATGCACTGTGTTCTCTCTCTCTCTCTCTCTCTCTCTCTCTCTCTCTCTCTCTCTTCTTTTCAATCCAAGGGTAGAGGAAGAGAGGAGGTAGCCCGAGCCTGTCTCAAGACAAGTGTTCCAATTCTGTGACGCCACTGCCCTCTGTGGGAATGAGATACTCCAGATGAGACACCTAAAAGCCACTGCCCACATGTCGATTGTGCTGACGCTGGGGCACCTCTGCCCACCATGACAAGTGTGCACATATGCTGAGACGCCACTGCCTGGCACTCCTTGCAGGGTTGCTGGGTGAGGGTGCTGTACAAGTGCTATACAGTACTGATGACTACATTGTGGACCCCATCCTTGCCGCAGTTGGGCAGCTCCAGGTACGGTTGGGCCTGGGCCCTGCAATTTTTGCAAGAATGCAAAGATGAAGAGAGCAAGAAAAAAGTGAAGAGAATGCTGAGAAGCAAAAGATTGCCAGAGGGGATCAACTGGCCTATACTGCAGGACATGCTCTTTCTCGTGTTTCTTTCTCAAATCTAACCATATTATCCAACATTAATATTGTTGTTGTTTTTGTTGTTGTTATCATCATCATCATCATCATTATTATTATAAAAATAACACACCCCCTAAAAGTGATGAAAATTGGAGTACCCCAGATCACTCTCCTGGCCTCAGATCACCCCAAAAGGGCCCACAGCTCCACCGTGGGACCATTTTTCACACCCCAAATATGGGTTGTAACCGCCATATACTGTGCTAACATCCTGCATATTCAAAAGAGGAAAGCAGTCAAACTTTAACCTTTCAGCACCCGTTTTGCTGGATTTATTATCAGGGTAAATGACAAGATGTATCTGAACAACTACTGGGTTCACTGAATTTTGCAATGATGTTTCTTTCGGTACAAGGACTCCAAGTCATTTAAAACCACCCAAGTTGGTGAACTGGTGGTCAAGTACGGATATTTTGTGGTTGAAAAGTAGGGTTCACGCTGCAGCCGATTAGGCAGGCTGCCCCCAATCTGGGCCAGTGAAACCCTAGTGCCTGTAACAGCACATTTTGCAACCTAGCTTTAGTGTCCCAAGTTGGGGGGAGCCTGTGAAAGGAGCATTTCAAAAACACCTTTTGGGGGGGGGAGTTGTCCAGCCCTGCAAGACTGCATCCTTTGGTTGCACGTGTCCTTGCTCTGTTGGTGCACCCTCCTCTGGGCATGCTTAAGAAAATAAAAAAAAGACCACACATGCCAGGTATAGCTGCAGGCGACAAGCGCTGCTCCCTAACTTCCTCAGGGCATGCATACTTGCAAGCGTTCCTGAAACATTTGGTGGTCAACTCCTCTGCAAGTCGTTGTGCTGCATCTGTTCCATTCTGCACTAGCCTGTACCTTTTGGGCTCTTCATACTGTGCAGTTTGGCATGCAGCATCACAGGCTTTGGCGGATTCGGGCATCACGATGGGTTGCTGGTGAGAAAGTGAAAGGCAGGATGGGGTGTATTGACTCGGGGTGGATTTCAGGGCATCCTTCACAGAGGGCAGCTTGACAAGGAGTGTCCTTGGGAATTCCTGCCCATCAGGATCTTGGTGCGATGCAACTCTGACCACTGGTCAGGTCCTTCTTATCCTTCCTTGAGCAGGACTGTATGCATGAAAATGTTGTGCTTTACTGCTTAATCTTGCAGTTCGAGGTAGTACAATACCGGATGAAGGACGAATATGGAGTGGACACAACGCTTGAGCCTCTCAGCTTCTCTATTGCAAGGTACGGCTCCATTGACTCCATAAGAGTAACTTTAGGCAACGCTTCTGCAAGCAATGCCCTTGACCTGCCTTAAGTTATTTTTGTGCACTCTTGAGCAGGTGTGCATCTCAGGGGGTGGTTAGGTGTGGTGAGGGGCTGCACCTAAGGAATTGATTGGTCAAGTCCCTGCAAAATGAAAATAGCAGAGAGACGGTCACTTACACAAGCACAGCTGTGTGCAGTCGCAGAAAGTCTGCTTTGTTCAAGTGGCTGTTCAACTGTCTATCTTGCCCTCACTGGAGCTGTCCAAACAAACACCTAAAGCAGGGTCTCTTTGAAGCTTCAGCTGGAAAATATTTGTGGTAACTAGCCAATTAGGAGGCCTAAGTTGGGGCACAGAGGTATTGATGAAGCAGAGCAAGTCCTTGTCGAGAGCAGCCTGCTTCTCAGCTGACTGCATGTAGGGGGTGAGTGATGAATGCTGGCGCTTGGCAGAGCGGCTGAGGCCTTCTTCTTCATCACCATCATTCAGGTCGATCACCTCCTCTTCCTTCCAAGGGCGTTTGCACAAAAAGCTGCACTGCTTGCTTGCTTGTGAGGGGTTGTTGGGGCTCGTGACCTCACGCTACAGCCTTTGCACTTCAGCATGCATGGCCTTTGGACTCCTGCTCTGGCACAATCACCTCTCCATAGCTCTCCTTGAGCTTCTTGCAATGTGTCTCAGGTGGCGCTAGGCCTCGACAGAGGTTTTGCGGGCCGGCATATCATAGCAAGCTTGCTTTGTCTTTTCCCCATTTGTTTCATTGGCGGACTCGTCCAGACTCTGACTGCAAAGTTAATAAACCCTAGAAAAATGTGTGTTTTATGAGCATCATGCAATTTGATATAATGTAATAATATTAATACTACATAAGAAATCAAATTAGTTTGCTGCACCTCACCCTAATCTGCGCTGAAACCCTGTTTTACACAGGAAAAGATTTTAAGATGAGCAACCAGCAACTAGCAAGCAGCACCAGACTTGAAAATGCAACTTCATAATACCGTACCTCCACGACCAGTTCGAATGGTCCCCCAAAAATAATCAATTAAAATTTCAATTTTAGTTCGAATGGGGGTCCCAGAATTGATTTTTCATTTCGAATGGGTTCGATAGGCCTCTGGCTGGTCTCAATTTGAATACCAAATTTGAACTCTTGCTGCTGCTGCTGCTGCTGCTGCTGATGATGATGATGATGATGATGATGCTGTGCGCTGCTGCTGATGATGCTTGGAAGCTTTGCTGCTGGACTGTTGCTGATATTGGAGGGGACTGGAGGAGCTCTGTTCAGATGTGGAGTTACACAAGAGAGGGAGCCACACAGGAAGGGAATGTGCACTCAAAAAAAGATGATACAGGGCGCGCGTGCGCACAAAAATGCACACACACTGCACAACAGCTTGTCTGTATCATCAGAGTGTCATCAGGTGTGCGCGCACGCACACAGATGCACACACTTGCATGTCACAACAGCTCGCCTGTATCATCAGAGTACAATGGGGCCTGCTGCGCATCATTCGCATCATTGCCAACATTGGCTGGTTCAGCCCCAACACCAACCGAGCTGTCACCTGGAGGGCGCCCCACTGGGTTCTTCTGCTTTGCTGGCTGCCCCTTCTTGGATGCCTGGGCCCTGGCAAGCCTGGCTTGGTTCGCTAGGAGCTGCTGGGTGAGGGATACAGGCTTAAGCCACCTAGCTAGGGGGTTGGAGCTTGAGCGGGGGCCTGGGAGGCCATTTTTTGCACGTCCATTTGAGCCCCAAAAGCAACTAATTTCCAGTTCGAATGGGGTTTGAACGCATTGGCAAAAATTAATAATAAAAATTCAAATTTTGGCTCCAGAATTAATCGATTTTCGAGCTGGTTGTAGAGGTACGATATGTTCAGGCAAAGGGAGTGATGTGTGGAAAGTGCATTAATCCATCTAGCTTATAGGATAATTAAAGTAGCCCTGAGGTTTTCCAAGCTGCTTAAGGTCCTATTACATGACAAATGTGAATGGCCACACTCGCACCGAGGCAATGGTAGGTGGGA
The DNA here is from genome assembly GCA_914767535.2 of Dunaliella primolecta. NCBI lineage: Eukaryota > Viridiplantae > Chlorophyta > Chlorophyceae > Chlamydomonadales > Dunaliellaceae > Dunaliella > Dunaliella primolecta. Next base: position 6,388,291 of record OU611752.1, read on the forward strand.
TGACGGGCCCAAATGTTTCACAGATCTCTCTAACATGCTGCTCCAAGGCTCCAAGCTGGTTCTTTGCAAGCACCTTGTTTCTTGGATTCACAGCTCACGAACAGAATTGCTAAATACCACTTGTGCAACGTTAGGTGGGTAAAAGGTGGCTGGGAGGCGGTGGAGGCAGCCGGCCGCATCTTCAATACCACTGTGGCAAAGGACGTCTGGGGCCGGCCTGTGCTGCTATTCAGGAATGAGTTCGCTTTGAACCAGGTGCGCGCAGTAAACCAGCAGCTGTTTTACAGGTAGATTTGTACACCTGCTGTCATTCCTTTAATCATTCAAACTTGACTGGTCCAAGACCATGCATTGTGGGGCATGCGCATTGCTTGTGTGTCTTGTATTCTCATCCTGCAGTTCATTTGCTCCATTCCCCTTGCTCTCTTTGATTTGACCTTCCATTTGATTTGTGCTGTGACAGGTCATTTCATCAGAGTCGGGGGAGAAGCTTGGAGAGCTGTCGCCATATTCCTTGCCGCCTGACGTATAATTGGCCAACTTGATATCGGCGGTTTCCTCTTCAAAATACCCCTTGGGTGCTTTAAAAATTTAAATTGATGCTTCAATCCCAATCTGAAGTCGTTGCTTGTATCAAATATGCTTAGTGCGCCCTTTTTTTCTCCTGCTCTCACTCAGTTCAAAATTGTTGCAACTGCAGGCCTGCTTCTACTTTTGGCAAGCTTGCCATCAGTATTTTTAATTTTCCTGTTGAAAAAGATGCACAATCTTTCTCAATATGCCTTTTTCCCCAGAAGGGGCTATCTGAGCATGTGCCAAAATATGTTCCTTTTTTGCTTGTTGAGTGCGCCCACCCACAGCCACTTCATATGGTTGGGACAATTCTAGCTCTTGAGTGAAGCTGGTGCTACAAGCTACCAGAGCATATGCTCAGATTTGTGTAAGTCGCCTTTGTGCTTGGATAGACAGGGCTAAAGCTTGCATGGGGCACGTAAACCCTAATTTGGTGCTTTTAATGGGAAATTGGCTGAAATTGCCACATAACACCAACCACTGGTTTTTTTCACTCCATGTTTTTTGCAATGAAATTATTTTGTTACAAGGACCCCAAGTCAATAAAAAGCACCCAATTTGTTGCTGTGGGTGGTTAGGTGTGGAGATTTGGTAATGGAAACTAGGGTTCATGCCGCAGCAAATTAGGCCTAACTAGTTATTAGTAAACAAGGGTCACAAGGGTTACAAGGGGAAAAAGGCCTCAGTCAAGATGTTTGACTGCTCACCTGTTTATAAATACACAGGAGGTCATGAAGGAAAAAAGGAAGTGTGTTGTTATCCTGGTTTAAAAAAATATTGATATCCTGAGAATTTACATGGTGAATGGTGCCTAGACAGGCAAGTTAATTTATAAAATTCAGCGCCAGAGAAAAACTGCTAGAAGAAGCCAGGTTTCAAAATAACCAGTTGGGGCACACATATGCTGGGAGCATCCCAAAAACACCTGATTTTGGACATCAGATGACCCCCTCTGCTTTTTTCCTCTAACCGATGCATTGACTCCACGCTGCCTCCAGATCGTTCTCCAATTATTAATTGCAACTTGATAATTTGAAAGAGTTGCGAGAAAGAAGAGGAAGCAAGAATGCAGATACAGTTTCACAGGAGAGAAAGATCGCACACGCTGAGTCTAGCTGCTTGCTTCAGGAAAGGTTGCCTAACAAGTTAGCTAGGGAAGAAAAGGGAACGGCAACATAGCTGTACCCAGGTTGGAAAAGATGCCCTTTATCGGTGGGAAACATTGGGAGGCTCTTTCCTTAATGCATGCGGCCGAACGGCAAGTGTACATCTTTCTCCCTTTCTTTTCTTAGTTGTACCCGGTCTGCCTCCAGGACCTGCCCCCAGCGGCAGCTTAGCTGGAGCATAAAAGTGCATTGTAAAGCAGAAAGGAAAAGGCTATGCCCAACAAGGCAACGTGCATTCAAAAAAGACTCCCTTGACCTCCAACTGGCTGCTAAGCTTGCATGTGCACTACATGCCCATTCTGTACAGCCTGTACTGAGTGTGCCCACCAACATGTTACCATTATACGGGCCGGTAAAAACAAAGATACTCATTACAGCCAGGCTTTGGAGCCCTTTTAGCAACCCTCCGGATCCCCACTAGCCACTTCGGTTCTTCAGCTTTGAAGTCGAGGGGACTTATCTTTTTCAACCCTCCAGGGTTACAAGGGGGTTGGCCTACAGCTTGAGAATTTGGCTGATCGGCTGCTGATGAAACATTCTCATCCAGCATCAAAAATTGAAACCATTTCAGACAAAAATTTTAAAATTTGTGCGAGTCTTGATTTAGGAAAGCATCGACCTCGAAATCAGTCAAAAAGTGAAAGCTGGCCAAGAAAGGAATAAAATCAGTGTTTGGAAGTTGGGCAAAGGATGTAATGGTTTAAAAAGATCAACGAACAGGTCCTTGTATTTTCTGCGCGGCTCACACAATTCACAGCAATTGCAATAGAAAAGAACATTTTTCTCGTCCTGGACTTCAGCACATCCACACTCATCACAAATATTTGAACCACCCAACCATTTACAGGACTCGTCCTTCAAGCAGTGGGCACGAAGCCTGAACCTACTCACATTCCTCATGACTCCTTTGTCCAGATCCTTACATAAATACGATGGGATACAGAAGGGTGTGCGTGCTGTTTGATTCAAAAGTTTTCCACACCAATGATGGTAAGTCACTGCTTTCCTGTTCACCTCTTGGGAACTCAGGGTGTCCGCTTCCCTCCAAACCTTATGCTGTCTGTACCTCAAATCCCCTAAGAAATCCTGCATGGGAATCTTGGAAGCACTCAGCAATTTCTGTTTAAACACCTCCTCATTGCGCATGCCACTAAATGACTTAGACACATGTGCAGACCAACAGGACTCATCCACATCAGCAAGGTGTAAATCTGTCTTCAGCACGTGGCGTAGTGTTTCACTGTTAGGTTTACAAGGTTTACAAGGGAATATAACCTTCAGCCAGATAATTTGGCTGCTCAGTGCGTTTCACTGTTAGAAACAAGCATATTGTTGAAAAACTTAACAGTAGCCCTAAACCAATAAAACTGTAAGGGCTCTTGACCACATTCTCTCAATACTGGCCAGTTCGTGGCAGTACTCTCCACACCTAGAAAACACCTTGAAGAGCATAATTGCCTTTTTCGCAATTGGCTTCTGAATTCACTGCCTTCTCGTAAGTACTCTGTACCCCACACTTGGCATGCATACATCCCAGCCGGAATGCCATACACCTTAGAGAGTCAAATCAGAGCATGTGGCCTATTCCTTAGATCATGTTCATGCACAAACTCCTTACTCCTTTGCTGGGCTGCCATGTAAGGCCGCACTGCATGCTCCTCAGACACCTTGAGATGCATGTGCTTGTCCACAAGCATACCGAGGTATCTAAACTGCTCTTTCTCTGGAAGAGCCACGTCTCCATACATGGAAGTAGGCAGAGAAGAACACGACCTACTATAAAAATGCATGACCTCTGACTTTTATGTATTGACAGTCAGCCCCATTCTCATTGCATAAGCTTGTAATCTATTCAGCATAACTTGCATTTCACCTGGGTCATTGGTGGTTGAACTCAAGTCGTCTGCATATAGCATGTACGAGACACCATTCACTCCAACCTCTGTCACAGCACCTCTTATACCTTCACTAATATCTCTGCCCATATCATTGATGTATAGGGAAAACAGGAGAGGGGACAGGGGACAACCTTGCTTGACTCCATTTGTTGGACGCACACGTGCCCTTTTATCACCATCCATCAGAATATATTTATCCTGGTACATTTCCTTAATTGCCTGGAGAAGTAGTGCAGGCATGGCAATGCGTTGTAGATGTTCCTAAAGTTGCAAACGGGGCGCAGTGTCGTATGCTTGAGAGAAGTCAATGAAGGCAGCATGCAGCATAGGTGATTGCCGTGGCTTTAGCTTTTTTGCAGCATGTCTTAAGTGACTCAGGATAAAGAGTGGATGCAGAGTGCTCCTACCAGGGTAAAAACCAAATTGGGTGTCTGGGACCTTATTTTCCTGGATACACCAATCCGTCACCAAGTCTTTCAGCACCTTGGCATAAATGTGGTACATCACCAAACTGACAGCAATCATCCTGTAGTTCCCAGGAATTGTTAAAGCTCCCTTTTTTGGTCGATGGGACTTACGGCTCTTTTGAGACGATGCGTCTCGTTTTCCTTAAATTGTGCGTGGAGAGTTTCCGCTGCCTATATCTTTTTCCTTTTCAGTTCCCGAGGAAAGAAAAGGGTCACATATCCGTACCTGCCTACAAGGACAGCTTAGCTCAGGCTGAAGCAAAAAAGGTGCCTGAAACAAATTAGTCCGATCTGGAGAACTCTCATCGTCGAGATCAGGCACGGGCTACTGCTTGTAACCATCCTGATCCCCATTCATTTTTCCCTTTGCTTCCTTCAAGGAAGTTGGTGAAGGGGATACCGTGCCCCGGCCCCAGGTATCCTCTTTCCCTTCATTGATGTGGAAAGTGCTTACACTGCCTGCGTAGATTTTAATATCCACTTTATAGAACTGTGAAGATACGAGGCCTGGTGCCCAACTAGAATTTCTTGAAGCCTCACAGCAACAACACAGTGAACTGTGAAAAGAAAAAGTTACTTCCCATACAATCCTCCTGGGTGTCGGTGGGACTGCTCATACTGCCCATACCCTGGATCAGTTTTATAAACTAGGGACTGACCGTATAAGTCTCGCCAAAATTGCACATAAGCTCCATACCTACTCTGTGCACAAACTCATCTCTCAGAGGCCATCAGACTTCATTGAATTCAAAAGCTCTTATCAAATTTTGATTCGTCTGAAACCTTCAGTACCCCTTTATTTCGCCCCTTCTTGGCTTGCCATCATACTATCACTGATTCTGAGATCAATGCTTTCCTAAACCAAGACTCATACAGACTTCTTAGATTTGTGTCAGACTTGGTCTCAATTTTTGATACTGGTTGAGCTTGTTTCACCAGCTGCCATCAGCCAGAGTCTCGGGCTGTAGGCCACCATTGTAAACCCTTGTAAACCCTTGAAACCTTCAGTACCCCTTTATTTCGCCCCTTCACTTTAGTTGATACTTAGTTGATACTTCTGAACTCAGCTCAAGGCTTTCAGTTGACATTTACACGAGTTCAGTTTGGTTTGGTTACAGGCACCTTTTGCTTCAGCTAAGCTGCCCTTGTAGGCAGGTACAGCTATGTAACCCTATCCTATCCTATCCTTTATTTCGCTGCTTTGATTGGAAACATTTGACTCTTTTGTTACACCTGTTTGCCATGCACATTTTTTCTGCCTATTCCTGCACAAGTGAGACAAACCTTTTTTCCTTGTTCGGTTAATTCACACTAGGCTGAGCAGCCAACCTCACTGGCTGAAGGCTGAATTCCTTTGAAAACCTTGTAAACCTTGCCTTATTATGGTGAAGGGGACGGACGGGTCTTTCAGCCAACGTGTTTCATCCTCTCAACATGTGATTGTTCTCACTGCCTACATAGTATTTCATGTTTTCCACTGGCATCCTGAGGTATTTTCGCTGCCTACGCAGTTCTCTTTTATTTCCTTTCCTGAGGCAGCTGTGGAAGCTGGCAATAAGGGCAGGGCTTTTCTTTTCAGAGATTCTGCATCCTCCAATCCCACAAACATCCAGGAGCTGGTGGATGATGTATCATAATCGTGCTAATCGCTTAGGGTGGTGGTGACCAGGGATAGTGCCTCCGTATCCTTGCAAGCAAAGAGTGCAGACCCTCTCCAGAAAATCCTTGAAAGGCACCAACATCTGAGGATCAAACCTGTCTGCTGCTGGACGTGCAGATTGTACTTGGCTTTCTGAGGTCACCATCATGAATGATTAGCACCAGTAAGACATAGACACAGACAAGGGGATTCTGGTATGAATAGGATCAAGGCCTTACAAGCAAATGCAACCTTGTGGCTCACAGGCTAGCACCAAACAAGGCAGCTTGCACCATCAAGATTTTCATTAGAGCATGCCTGTTAGGTGTACAAGGGGGTTACAAGGGAGAAAGGCCTCAGTCAAGACGTTAGGTGTACTACAGGTTAGTAGTTTATATAACGTCAAACAACCCAAGATGGCCTGTGCGTAGACACGTGCGCACACACACATATACACGTACATACACACACACGTACATACATACACACAACAAAATAAATGCTTTCCAGCCCTACCACGTTAGCCTTGTGCCCAAGCAAATTCTCCTGTTTTATTTGGCCACAACTGCGGACATGCTTACATTGCCATTGATCCAAGCATGGGAGGCAGGTCAGTGCGTGCAGGAGGAAGCCCCCCTACAAAGGTATGAGTCATGCTACAGATGTCGTTTCTTCCTTCCAACCTACAAAACTTCCAATGGCCCAAGAACTTCTTCAACTAGGTAGACTAGGCAACACTAATCCTTGGTTGGATTAGTGCTTGGAGCAGGAGCACATGCACGAGGAACCTGCTTATCCGCCGAGCAATGCGAATGCTCCTCGTGTATGCTTGTTGGCATGCATGCGCAAAGACAAAAACATGACCTGCCGGAAGGACAAGAAGCCCCAACGAACAATATCAGATGCAGACTCCTCTTCATATGCATATGCAATGAAAAAGATATCCTTGTATGCACCTGAAAATCGATGGGTGACAAGAAGTTGTGCCAGCTCCTCTGTAAGGGGAGCCAAGATGAATATGAGGAGTGGGCTAATGACCCTGTACACTAGCATGCTGCGTGCACTGCATGCTGAACCAACGACATTTTAGCAACCGTACCTATTTAATGCAACATTGGATTTCCTAGGGCTTGTTTTCATCAGGATCTCATATTCCAGGACCTCCCCCATGCTTAATCCGTGCTAGATGCTCACACCTCCTAGCATGCAAGGTTGAAAGGCAGGAACTCCTGCCCCTCACAAGCACATCACATTTCACACTTCATTCCCAGCAGAATCTTGGGCTTGCTGCCATCTGGCTTCCCCATGGCCTTCATAGTGAGCCGTGCCCTGCGCGCGCACATGTGTGTGTGTGACGCAAATTTGGGAGGCAAACGGACGAAAGCCAAAATAACTAAGCACGTTATGTTATGCAGTCGCTATCTGTTATGCAGTACATGGGACACAAGGCTAAAAGGAAAGACAGGGCAATATTTTGTACCACTACGATACGCAGCCAACTAAAGTTCAAACATCAATTCCATGCTTGCATACAGCACGGAGCAGGTAGTGCACATGCGTGCTGACAAGAAAATTTGTGTGATGTGGCTTGAATGCCTCATGTAATTGCACGTGGCTGCCCCTAGGAACAAAGACGCCGAGGAAAAAGGTGACAGCACGCTCCCTTATCAAAATTATATTCAAGCAAGATCAGGAGCCTGTGCCCTGACAATGCCCTTAAAATGAGAGCATGTGACACGTCTTACTGCTATGGCTGGCAAACAAGACACTCAAGCCTTCAAAGTGCCCTTGAGGCCAGATTGGCAGACCCCTGCCTCTTGGTCATGCCCCTCATGCACCAAAAATGCCGTGTTGCCAGGCTCCACGCTGCATGCGCCACCCTTTGTATTTATGTAGTGCGTACGTAATACATAGGAACATGCCATGCACCTAATCTCAAATACAGGCATAAGGAGGATTGTGCATGCAAGCCTGCACAAGCAGAGAAAGCGGCAAAGCAGCCTGAAGGCTCATCTCACTGTTCTGAGATCTTGGGCTGCAGCTCCAGGCAAGCCTCATTGCCCTTCAGCTTCCAGTTTGCCTTGGCCTTCACCAGGTCGTCCTCGCCAAAGTTGACCTCGTACTTCAGTGTGGCGCCTGCGGCGCGGCTGAGGTTCATGCCGATGGAGTGCACGTAGGGCCTTTGCAGCTTGGCCGTCAAGCCCATGGTCGCACCCTTGAGACCCTTCTCTGTGTCAGTTGCGAGCCTGACTTTGTAGCGCTTGTTGTACTCGATCTCTTCTTCAAGCCTCCCTGCAAGCACAGGTGATGGTGGGGGTCATGTAAGAGTGCAGTGAGTGCGCTTGTAACCATATTGGCCCGGTTTGCGAAAGTGGCGAAAGGATTGTGTAGGGCTTTACCAGTGCTCTTTCTGGGCAGATGGAGTCACTCTCTTCATGCTGTGATCCAGGGAGTGCTTGAAATAAAGGGAATTTTTTTACAGAGGCAGCTCCGGTAGGGACATTTGAGAGGCACGCACTCACGCCCAGCCACACAGAAAATTAGGAGAAGCCCGCGTTCATTACATTGTAAATTCAGCAAATGGGGAAGCAAGGTGCACAAAGAGCATGTTTTTGAAGCTGATGTGCATGAGACTTAGCACAAGCTGAAAGGAACATCGATGAGAGATTGAAGCAGTGCCAAAGCTATGTGCTAATGGAACTTCTTCTCCTACTGTTGATATCCTTTTTAACTTGTGCTACTCCTTGCGCTGTGCTTTGCTATTTCTTGTGCAGCGCAGCCTTCCCAAGGGTGCTGAGCCACACTCCAACAATTGTCCATACTGGGGGGCTGAAAGTCGTGCATTAGCATTCGGTGTGCTTAGTTTTGAGCGACTCAATATCCCATCTCTTCAAGACCCATGGCACCACACCTCCACACTGGCATAGGCAAGCATTCCACAAAGAGGCCACTGAGCAGCTACCCTTAACAGGCGACACGTCCTGCAGCTCCTCAGTGCCATGCACGGACCAGACCTAGAACTAAGGTTCATCGTTGAGGCTCTGAGTGCGTGCACACAAGCGCTGACGTCTTTTTTTGTGATCGCTCAGAGGCACAATTGCTCTAGGTCGTGTTGAGTGCTGCCACACATGCAACCCCTGCATGCCCTCTGCACACGCTCCATCAGACCATCGCAGGCGGCCTGTCCTCCTCACCGAATGACTTTTGGAAGTCGTAGGCAAACTCCAGCTCGTCCTTCAACTTCCACTTGGGCACATCCAACGGGCTGGCAATCATCTGTGGAATGCCAAGCAGCATGTGCGCTTGGAATTCACTTGCGACACTGGGAAAAAAAGCCAACGGTCGCAACCCTGCTGGGAGAGTCAGCCTGCTTGAAGCCTCTGTGGCATGCACCATGGAGGCCCCACAGTTGCAAGCAATGGTACATTTGAAGAAAAGAATAAAGAAGACAACGGCAACCTAAAAAGCTGCATGCATGAAGGAAAGGTAAAAGCCTCAAAGGTATGCATTACAGAGTTCCCGCAGCTGAAAGCAATGACACAGGAAAGGAAATTAAAAGAAAAGCCCGTTCTAGCCAAAAAGGCCACGTGCATTAAGGTTCCCTAACAACTGAAACTATTGATCTTGCTTGCTTGGCAGGTAGCAAGCCCTGCCAAGCGTGCCTGCTTTGTGTGTGCATGAAACTCGGTGTTCCTGCATTTGCAGAAAAGCAGCCAGGGCTCCAGAGGTCAAGCACGCCTGAGGCGAGCTGCTTGCGACAGGGCCACGCTCTGGGCAAAAAGCTGATCAGCCCAGGACACCGTGTTCTCTGGTTTTCATTGCCTAAATTGATGTAGGGAGAGTTCTCTCAGCCTACGGAACTTCCCTTCTTTGGTTGCAGGAGTGGATCCTTGCAGCGCACACCTTGACTTCTGGAGAGGGGACGAGCCACTCCTTATGCGCTGGGATGTACTGCTTCACGCGGATCTCTCCAAGTCTGGTCTTCATCTTGCGCTCCAGGGCAATGTCCTTCACGCAAGCACACCAGCAGCAACACCACTGTAAGCAACATTATGAGCTTGCCAATACTGCAACTTCAATGAAACATGCCATGCCGCACATCCCTAAGGGGTCACTGGCCATCACAACCATAAGAGCAGGGCCAAGAGCACGAGTTGTCAACACAGCAGCACGCATCCCTCCATCTTCCAGAAACATGGAAATGCCAGGCTCAGGCCGTTTCTCTCCAGCAGAAACTCACATTGTTGGAGAAGGCCTCAAATCCCCACTTTGCTGTTGAAAGCTCCATTCCCATAGATTGGCCTTTCTGCCGGGACCATGAGTGCTTCACTTTCAGCTGCGAACATTCATATGAAATTTCCCAGTGTGGGTGATGAGTGTAAGTCTAAGTGTGTGTGTGTGTGTGTGTGTGTGTGTGTGTGTGTGTGTGTGTGTGCGTGTGTGTGTGTGTGTGTGTGTGTGTGTGCGCGCGTGTGCGCGCGCGCTGACATGACTGCGCTTGCTGTGCCACAGTGCACTGGATTCTGGTAGTGAATGGACAAGTGGATGCTGCTGTACAGCTGCATAGCTGTGTCTCAGCGCATCTCCATTACTTTCAAGCATGTTGCGCACTCACTTAGCAGGGAGAGCACACCCTGTATGAACATGTGAAGGAACGTACCTGAGAGGATGCATCCAGTTTGATCTTCATGGCCCCACTGGCCCCATTGCTGCCTTGTGGGTCACTTGCACACAGCTCATAGGAGCCCTCCTTGAAAATGGGCTGCGTTTTCTGCTCCATGCTCGTGCCACGAGTACAGAAACGACAAGTGAGGACCTGGATTTAAATTGTTTTATTTTCCATCGTTGCCGTTCCATCCCGATCACGTCAAGAAAGAAAGCCTGAAATTCTTGAGCAAATGAGCGACCAGGGTTTAAAGATAAACAAATAAAATTTGAAATCGGAGTGCTCTGGCTGTACGATGGGTGCGTGTGCGAGATGGACTTGTTTGTTGCTGGGCACCAGCTCTTCCTTGCTCCTTTGGGGGCCACCTACATGTGACCTCTTTACTTACACCGACACCCTGCAGAGTTGCATCACAAGTTGCGCAGAGACCCAACATGGCACAAGGATGCCTGCAACTTGTGCGGACAGGTAGGCTTGTTTGCAGGACCCTGCAGGCCTTGCATGCACAATGTTATGCTACAGCATGGGTTCAACTTTCATGACACTCTTACCCTGCCTATGGACGCAGCTGGGTCACCGGGCGTCTGAGTGCACCAGCGGCACAGTGAACTGGAGACAAATTTATGGGGACAATGCCTTCATCCTGCGGCCCCCCGTCTACTGGTCCGAGGAGCTGGCAGCAAAGAAGGCCAGGCAACCAGATGCAGGCATCTTAGAAAAGCAGGCCAGGGAGTACGCAAAGGTGTGAGTGCAGGGGTGCAGGCCACAGGAATGCCTTTCGACCATGATGCATGGGGAGTACTACATAAGAACAACGTATGGTCCTCTCCATGTTGCTGGTGTGCATAAAGTGTAAAACTGCCTGTACTTGATGATCACAATCAGCAACCACGTGCACGCACGCATGCAGGCCTGTTCACAATAAGTCCAAGCACTGCAAAATCAAGATGCTCTGACTACATTGTAGCATATTGAAGCGAATGCGTTTTTATAGCCTATGGTCTAGGCTGTGAGCAGCACATGGCATTTGATAAAGGCCATGCTTCAGGATAAACACAAAAGAATACTCGTGTGTAACTGCAACTCAGCCAGCTATCATCAGGTCCATGGTAATTTTGCATGCTGCTGCAATAGGCAATGAACATATGACCAGCAGAATTCACATCCCTTGTGTATGAGGTTCGGTGCATCTTATTTTGATTCTGCTTTGCTGAAGCTCCTGGTTGGGTGCTGCACAAGTATCGAAGCACGCTCACAGTAATACATGCCCCTGCTGTTGATTTATGCACGCTTCTGGGCTCAATCACTGCTGCATTTGCAGACAATGGCTGAGCAACTTAAGCTAGACTATGACGAAATGATGAAGAAGGCGGAGTCCCTGCATAACCAGGACCCCAGCGTCACCATCCCTCGGGTAGTCATCCCAGGTGAGGATTTCAGACGCAGATGTCATGCCTCTGCATGCCCTAGTGCGTGCTCCTTAAAATCTTTGCCATTGACTTCACACACACACACGCGCACACACACACACACACACGCGCGCGCGCACGAACACACATGCACGCACGTGCACACACACATGCATGCACACGCACACACACACTCACACAAAAGACACTCATACTCGCGCGCGCATGCGCACGCATGCATATGTACCTTCCAGGGCATAGTCTGCTTTTTTCAGGGTCCTGTGAGGGGCACAGCGAGAGGGGCTACATGCGTTTTGCATTTCCCTGAAAGACTGAGCACCTATAGTTTGCTGTTGAATCAAAGCAGGAAGCTGTTTGCCATTAAGTGTGCATGCCTAATAGCTGTGGTTTCTCTTGACTCGTCTGCCCACTCGTTTGTGCGTTGCGTTGCTTCCCAAAGGTCGATTATATCAGTAGTGTGCGCATTTGCAATTTTTGCGACATCCAGCCTTTCTGGTGTGGAGAAGCAATTGAAAGGGGAGGCAAAAAGAAGGAGAAGCAATCGCTGCTCTCTTTGTCTGTACATCCTCTTTGATGTGTTTCTTGTCACCACTCATGCCCTATTTTTCCAACTCATTCCCTGCAGAGGAAACCCCATTGCCATCAGGTTGGGCTTCCGCAACGGACCCACAAGGACGCACCTACTACTGTGAGTGCATGGAAGAGAGCTCCAAAATATTTTGCACATCTGCATGTGAATGTACGAATGCAAGCACCTGCTTGTCCTTGTGCATGGTGAAATGCTCTGCTGTGAAATCTTGAATTTATCATGCCTGTTTGGGCCTTTTCAGGTGGGAAGTCCTGGAGGTATGCCTTTTCCGTCCCTGATGTTTTACTGTTGAATGATGCTGTGCATGCCTAAGGGAGATCGGGAGATTTTGTGCAAGCATGCTTGTTTCTCTTTGGCATGCGCAAGCAGGATTCTTTTTTTACGATCTTCCACGTGGAAATATATGGTGAAATTCTTCTATTTGGAACCTTCGTGGAAGTTAAGGTGTGCTACTGCTGACGTGAGGAGCTGCAATCGCAGTTCTATCAAGAAGGACCATGCCAAACATGACCTGCTCAGAAAACAGGTCTTCTGATGAATAGATCAGAAACCTTCACAAAGGAGGCGTTACCTCACACGATGCCTAAGCTACAAGTTTATGTCGTGAAGCGTTCCTTGTGTACACAACACTTGGCCTTGCCAAACCTTCTCTAAACAACTGTGCGAGGTTGGACAGATACGCTCCTTGTATGTGTAAAAAGAATCTGAAACTTGCTTAATGCATGTGCTTCACCGCTGGTGGCGGTGCTATCAACACTTGTTGACTCTTGCGACCACATAACTCTGTGTGAATGCAGACCACAAAAAGACAATGAAGACGCAGTGGGATAGACCGACAGAAGCCACGCCTCCTTAGCTCTGGGATTTCCATCTCTATCAGCTGCCTGTCCTCAGGAAGTCATGTAGACCTTCCTGCTTTGCTTTTGGTGGAATGACGCTGCCATTATGGCAAGGTTTTGGTGTGGGATAGGTCCGTTGATTCGTCATGGATGCACGCGACTGGAATAATCTGTGTATTCTTGACTTGCTGCCAACAAGCCTTGATGATAACAAAGGCATTGGCATGCTCACTTGCCTTCACTACGATCATTTCCTAACTAGCTCGGACCTCTAACACCATGAATCATGGCTTGTGGGTGCGCTTGACATGCGTAAGATGCCATTAATCCTATTTGAATATGGTGAGGAATGAGATTGCCCCAGATCAACTTCTGACTTGCGGTTACTCCACCATAACATGATCGTGAGTTTCACAGGAGGAAATGTCTTCCTCTGTAATCAGCCTGCCACCTGAACAGGACAATCAGTGAGTTACAATGGGGTTTGATCTTCAGCCAGGTAGTTTGGCTGGACAATCAGTGAGCCCCCTGACAATCTTACCTCAGGAGATTGTGATGTGCTGCCTCCCCATAAAAGAAAACGGCCCTGGTGGGGTTCCTTTTTAGGGCCAGCTGACTGCTAGCTTGCTCATAAAAGGGAAGGGGTTAGGATCGGCAGCACATCACAGCGTTCAAGCCCTCAGTGGTAAGCATCCCAGATGGTGCATGGGAGCTTAACGCCTTTTAAAGCAGCAAAGACTCTGAAAGCTACTGCGGCGTGCAGGTTCGACCCGAAAGTAGTTGCATTATGTTACAACTTGTAGTTTTGGTTCATGAAAGCCAGTATAGCAAAGGATCGGACATGGTGAGCATTAGGACTTGTCTCCATCTCGAATTGACCGTCAATGCGATTGACATTGTACACAAGATTGGTTTGGTTTGGCACATTTTGCTTCAGCTGAGCTGCCCTTTGTAGGCAGGTACAGCAATGTTACAAGGTTTTACAAATTAAGCCATCAGTCAAGAAGTGCGACTGCTAGGCTGCTCATGTGAAAGACTGTATTATAAAATGTTAAGAAAAAAAAGGGTCTACGCCCATGAGCGTGCATTAAGGGAAGAACCCGTCAGGGAACTCACCAACCACCCGGATTCCTCCAAGTTTCTTGTGCGTAGCGAATGTGGCTACCAAGGAGTGTTTGTGTAGCCCATGCATGCAAGTGTACAAAAAAAACCCTTGCCAAGAAAAAGGGAAAATTTTTCCACTGGTGTTTGTATGACAAAGCAACGGCAAATAAACATCAGGAGTTTGCCAGGACCAACCGACTGCATCAAAAAAAGGAGGAGAGCAACATTTGTTTGTTCGTGTGGTAACGTAAGGAAGAAGCACGGTCTGTCACACTGAGCTTGCCAAGAACAAAGGGGGCAAATAGGTATAAATAAAATTGATTTAAGGAGCAGCAATGTTACCCTATCCTATCCTACATGGTGAGAGAAGACAGGTAGGGAACCACCTGGGAAGGGGCACTGGAGGGAGAACAAGGGTTACAAGAGGGTTGGTCTACAGGTTACAGGTTACAAGAGGGTTGGCCTACAGCCCGAGACTAAGGCTGATTGGCTGCTGGTGTAACATTCTCATCCAGCATCATAAATTGAAACCAGTTTTGACAAAAATTGAAAATCTGTTCAAGTCTCGATTTAAAAAAAGCAATGATATCAAGATCAATCAAAATGTGGAAGCTCACCAAGAAAGGAACAGAGTCAGCGTTTGGAAGCTGGGCAAAAGTATTGGTTACAATGGGGTTTGACCTTCAGCCAGGTAGTTTGGCTGCTCGGTCTGCTCAACTGTTCCAACTGCACAAAAAATATCCATGAGATCGGAAATAAAACGATAAGTCTCATTAGTTTGCTTCTGCAAGAAATGAATCACATTCTCAGAGCTAGCTAGAGAATAGAAGAAAGCACCTGATTCGCCCAGTAAAATTCTGTGAGAGGGGAAGGCAGAAAGTAGCTGTGCAGAAGTTCTCCAAATAGAACACACAGAAGCACAAGAACAAAGGAACACGGCATGCTTTTCATCTTGGAGTCCTCCTTGGACACACCTATCACAAGCAGATGTGTGCTCCTGCCAAAGTGATGTCTCAACTCAAAGTGTGAGCATGTAAACGAAAGCGTGCTAAGTTTCTCAGCGTGCGGTTGCCTGAATCAAGATGCAAATATTTGGGGACAGAAAAGGGCACGCCATGAACAGACAAGGGTCTCAAAGGAAGTGCCATCCAGTGATGATACTTGGCTACTTTGTTCATGTGTTCACCATGTTCTGCCAAGGCATCAGCATTCCACACACCTCGCAACCTTTTTCTCAGATCAACAACAAACTCCCTCATGACTATAGGCTGCCCAGACCGAACACAATGAGTACACACGTTGCACCTGTCCAACCCTGTGCATGCAGCCAGAATTCTGAGGTCCAGCATTTACAGGAAAGACTGCTCACTTCAACATCTGCTTGCAGTACCTTTCTGAGTATAGTGCTGTTGCTGCGCAGTAAAGCATTGTACAACTTAACTACTGCGCAAAACCAAGAAAACTGTAAAGATTCCTGCCCACATTCACGCAATACAGACCACTTAGGAGTGGTGCGCTTTACCCCAAGGATACGCTTCAGTAAGCACAGGTGCATAGTTTGCGAAGGACAGTCCATTTCAGCTCCTTCTTTCATAAAAATAGTGCCCCAAATCTGACATGCATACATGCTAGCAGGGAGAGCATATGCTTAAGTCAGCCAGAGCATGGTATGCGGCCTGTCTGTCAGGCGGTGCTCAGATACGAATTGCCTAATCCGTCTACAACCAGCTAGGAAAGGGACACACATGTACTCAGCAGTGGCTCGCGGGTTGCATTGTTTTGTGAACAGCATGCCCAAATATCTAAAAGAATCTGCACACGCCAAACGAGCTCCACCTAACGTGAAAGCTGGCACATTATCACCCTTTGAATAAAATGCACTGTCTCAGACTTGGCAGCATTTATCACCAATCCTTTCCGCTGAGCATACATATGTAGCCTATTTAAGAAAGAAAGAAAAGAAAAGAAAAAGAAAAACTACGTAGGCAGAAGAAACTCTCCCTACATCAATTAAGGAAAAGGAGACACATTGGCTCAGAAGAGCCGTGAGCCTCCTCCACCACAAAGCTACAAAGAAGAAAGCTAATGGGGATCTGGAGGGTTACTGGAAGCACCCGGCTCCAGAACCTGGCTGTGAGAAGCATCATTTTCCATAGCACGTCTAGTGGTAACAAGCTTATGGGCATACTGAACCGAATGGGCATGGAGTTTTTGAGCAAGTTTATGGGCCCGTTGATGGTCCAGTCCAAGTTGTTTAAACTGGTTCAAGGTATGATCAGTGTAGCAGGTCCCACCAACACCCAGAAGGATAGTGTGGAGAGTCACAACTTTAGCACTAATGAGTTTGCTGAGGTCTGTGTGCTGCCGCTGTGCCGACTCTAACTGTTGTCCAGGCCTCGTGTCTTCACAGTACTTAATTTCAATCAAGTGCACATGTCGCTGGTTTACATGAAGTTGGTGGGGCTGCCTCACACGGTTGGCTGTTGAGGTCCTCAGTGTGGGGTTATGTCTTCTGCATAACACATGATGGTGTGAGCGAGTGGAAGAAGGAGAAGAAGGAGTGGGTTTGGCTTTATAGGGAGTAATCAGTATAGCATCAGGACGACTGGATGTGAGTCTAGATCTCTTAGGAAAATTTATAGGAAAGAGATAAGGGGGTATAATTCTGTTTGATGCATGTGCAGAGATTTGGAGGTTGTGTGCGCCAACTTATCATCACTCCCTATGTCCATGTTCACCAAGCCTGCCCCCCAAGGGCTTTTGCTAAGAGCTTTGATGATCAGTCTTCCAGCAGCATTGTAGCGTTCAGTTTTCATGCTGGAGATGATATCATTTTGGCAGCCTGAAAGTATGTGGAGTGCGCTATCTAATTGATGACAGCCTGGGAGAGGACATAAAGTGTTAGTGGACCTCTTGAAGTGAACCGCATGTTTTTGGTTACATAGAGGGTACCCGTGCGACATTGAAAAATGGTGCGCTTCATAGGTGTGGATATACAAGGCATGTTTCTAAAGGCATCGCTGATTTTCTTGTCAACATGAGGTAATAAGCTCTGATAGTACGAGTAGTAGCCTGTTTTGGGGTTGGCATATCCAAGTCTGTGTTTTGTATGCATGTGAGACTGGAGAGCATTTTGAAGATTGGGGAAGTAGGTGACTTTAGGATGGGTGCAGGAGCTGTGGATGTGCCAGCATTGCGTTCTTTGTTTTCCTCCTTGGCTAGCCAAAATAGATGAGAAAAAGGATTCCCGCCAGGGCCTGCGCTAGGGATCCCAGTATCCTTTTCCTTAATTGATGTAAGGAGAGTTTCCTCTGCCTACGTAGTTTTTCTTTTCTTTTCTTTTCTTTTCAGCCACGATATTATTGGCTTGGCTTGCTTGATATTTAGCAATTGCATCTCCACATTCATTACCAGCAATGCCAGCATGAGATTATACTTTGTAGACACAGATATTGGTTTGCGAGTTGCTAATGAGAGAAGATATGGTTTTAAGGACATCCCCTTGTATATGTTGTTTGTGCTTCTCTGGGTAAATCAGCTGTTTACGTATTTGGTGAAGAGAGATAAGGCTGTCTGAAGCAATGTGTGAATAAGAATGCGTGATGGCAGCAGAGATTGCTGCTAATTCAGCACGACATATGGTGCTGGTAAGTCATGTTCCTCGTCCTGGACTTCAGCACACTCATCACATTCTTTCTTTCTAAACTCTCCCTACATCAAGCAAGGAAACTTTTGAAAGGAGACACATTAGCTCAGAAGAGCTGTGAGTCCTCTCCACCACGAAGCTACAAAACAGAGAATGCTAATGGGGATCTGGCGGGTTACTGGAAGCACACGGATCCAGAACCTGGCTGTCAGAAGTGCTATTGTTTTCAATAGCACGCCTAGTGCCACTTCAACAGCCAGTGGTAACAAGCTTGTTGGCTTACAAAACGGAATGGTCATGCACTTTGCGAGCGAATTCATTGGCTCGTTGGTGGTCAAATCCCAGTTATTTAAACTGGTTAAGGATATGCTCAGTGTCACAGGTCCCACCCGTACCCAGAAGGATGCTATGTAGCGTGACAGCTTCTCCACTTATATTATTGCATAGATCTGCTTGCTGCCGCTGTGCTCTCTCCAGCTGTTTCCCATGCCTAGTGTCTACACAATATTCTCTATCAAGTGTACGTGCCGCTCGTTCACACTTGGTTGGAGGGGTTGCCTAACGTGGGTGGTTGTGTTGGACTCGTGTGGGTGCTATGCCTGCTGCGTAACACATGGTGTGAGGAGGAGGAGGAGGAGGAGGAGGAGGAGGAAAGATAAGCAGTGAGTTCGGTGGTTTAAGGAGTGGTCAGTATAGCACCAGGACGACTAGATGTGAGTCTAGATCTCTTAGAAAAATTACGTGGAAAGAGGTAAGGGGGTACAATGCTGTTTGATGCCTGTGCAGGGTTTGGAGGTTGTGCTGCGCCAATTTATCATCACTTTCTATGTCTGTGCTAACCAAGCCTGCTCCCAAAGGGCTTTTCCTCCGGTCCAGACTCCTCCAAGCATGGATGGTTTGCTCATGGAAAACACTCTCCAGGTCGTTCTGGTTGATTCTGGCTCTGGTGTGTATGGCTACAGCACATTGTTGGGCATTTGGCACATCACCTAAGGCTGTCAGAACCTGGTAAGTTTAACTGCCCTCCTTATCAGCAAGTCGCAGGTCTGCTTGCACAACTCGGCTCAGGAGGGCATTTTTTGTGCTCAGTAGAGGATTCCAGAATCTCATGATAAACCTAAACCAGTAGAAGTAGAGAGACATCTGACCCGTCTCCCTTAGGATGCAGTGTGCTTCTGTTGCTCTTTTAACACCCAAAAGAGACTCAAGAAAGCCCATATGATACATGTGTGCTTTACTTTCTGTGAGTGCAAAGACTTTAACATCCAAAGCATGGCGTCTTTACTATTCAACTTCAAGATACAAGGGTTACAAGGTTTACAAGGGAAAAAGGCACCAGTCAAGACGTCTGACTGCTAGCCTGTTCATGAATACACATGAGTTCAACTTCAAGATACCACTGGCAAGCTCAGCACAGCCTGAGTGAAAGTGTTTCAAGGGCAGGCCAATGCTTGTCCTTCTCATCTCGATTGATGAGACAAGGAGCATGCTATTGCCGACAGATTTGGTATCAGAAAAACCATCATCATGGTGTGATCTGGAGTTAGTCAATTTTAAGACCTGCAAGACGGCTCAAAAAGGCTGAAGCCTTAGGCATCCTGCAGGGGACTTCCAAGAGGGAGGGAAAGCGCTGGGTGTGCAGCAGTGTAAAAAGGAGGAACTCTGCAGGCGATGAGAACACTCCTTACATCAAAAGGAACAGGAGAAAAATAATAGCGTTTTAGTAGCTGGGTATATGAGCCATTCTCATAAGCCCTAGCTAGCTTGCTAGTAAGAGAACTTTTCCGTAATGCATGAAGCCGGACCTGACTTGAGTAGTCTTGTCTGATCTTTTCTTTTCTTTCCTTTCCTTTCCTTTCCTTTCCTTTTAGTAGCTTGCTCTCAGGCTACCAAAATCATATCATCTCCAGCATAAAATTGAACGCCATAATGTTGATGACAGAATGATGGCAAAATCCCTTGGGAGCCAGGCTAGGTAAACATAGACGTGGGAACTTCCTTGAAGTGATGAATGCCTGGCGCTATGCAACCTTAGAATTCCTGCACATGCCTCAAACAGAGCTGCACACCCTTACCTCTTGCCTCGTAGTTTTCCTATGAGATCTAGACTTACAGCGAGTTGTCCTGATGCCAGTAATCAATGATTAATCCCCATTCGTCGGAAATGTTTGGCCTGTTGTTTCCCGCTTGTTTCAACCAGAAACAACCACAAAAATGCCAATTGAAAAAACCTTGGCCGAATACAAAAAATGGTTAAAACAACCATGGTTGTTTTGCAGTTGTTTTATATAGAAAAATGGTTGTTTCAATTGCAGTTGTTTTGTAATTGAAACAAATGTTAAACAACCAATGGTTGTTTCAACCATTTTTTGTATTCGGCCAAGGTTTTTTGAATTTGCATTTTGGGCTTTTCTGGTTGTTTCAATCATGGTTGCTCTGGAACTGAAACAATTGCTAAACAACCAGTGGTTGTTTCAACCATTTCTTGTATTCGGCCAAGGTTTTTTGAATTTGCATTTTGGCTGATGTTGGTTGTTTCAATCATGGTTGTTGTATGGGCTGAAACAATTGCAAATCAGCTGTGGTTTTTACCTGGTTGAAATTCCGGTTGAAACAACTAACAACATTAAGGATGCGATTGATTACACTAACAATCAATTGGTCCAGGCAACTAAAAAAAGAATATGCAAAGGGTAGATGTAAGACCATGCAACAGGCCTGTCACAGGAGGTGAAGAAAGAATGAAATTGCATACTGAGCCCTGGTGTGCCTTATAAGTCAAAAGTTGAAGTGAGCAAATGCGTGGCACAGCACAAACAAGTCATGAACGCCAACTAGCAGCTGTCCTTTTGTCCCCTCGCCTGCCTTTGCGCCTGCTCTCGGAAGGGGCCCAAGAGGTGCAATTTCACCTGCATGGCAACAGCAAATTAAAGTTTGTTAATAATTCCCCAAAAACTCCTAGGGATGCCCAAATATAGGATGCCAGTCTTTCCTATGCAGTGTCATATATTTCAAGCTAACAGAATAATTGAACCAGGCATTCTTTTTACTTTTCCAAATAAGCGAGGATGGACTCGGAACAGAAGCAGACTAATGAAAACACTTTTTACATTTTTTAAGCCATGGATCTCTTGCTTGGATAGCACAGTCTAGCAAACAAATTCCATTGAAAGCGTGTAACCTAACTGGCAGGTCAACCACCAAGATTATATGCAGATACTTTAAAATGTTAAATTGAATCCACACTGCGACTTGTCAAACATCTACTTGCAGGCAGGTGTGTAGACAGTAACACCACGCGCTTTTTATATCAGACTCACCAACAGTGCTCTGAATGTCAGCGCCTCAAAGGAGACAATTGGCATATGCGACCACCTGGCGTGCAGTGAAGTAAATAACCCTGCTAGTGCCAACAAGAAGGGCACATGGTCACAGGGCTCCACCAATTTGCAGTATGAGGTACGTGCTTCATCTGGCCCCAATACCTG
>OU611752.1:6412295-6534795 GCA_914767535.2 Dunaliella primolecta
CACACAAACACACACACAAAAGCACACACACATGCACAAGCGCGCACGTACACACAAATAAACACACACAGCTGGCATATTTTTCCTAGGTTTTGGATGACAATTGATTGTGAGGCAAGTTGAACGCAGTTGTTCTGATGTCAAGTTTAATGTGAATGTTTGGCTGCAATCCCGTCATCTATTTCAGCTCATGCTGGAATAAAGGCAAAGCGGGGGGGTTTTCCACATAAAAATTACATTGATGTTTGCTCCACCATGTCCTCTTCAGCATTCAGCGAGCATCATCACCCTTTTATTTGGGCTGGACTGCCAACCGCCTACACACTACTTAGTGAAAGACAACAAAGTATCTAGGCAGAGAATACACTCCTTAAATGTGTAGTAGCTGACATTGATGGTTCCTAGCTGTTGACAGGGCTAGTTCAGAGAACTCGCACTCCTGCTGGTAAGTAAGAATTGGGACCAAACAGAGCAAGCCCATAGTGATCAATTAGCAGAAGCAAAAACCACCTGCAGTGCGAGCTCAGACAAATACTGGCATTAAATAACAAGATCCATCTCTATAACATCATGGTATGTATGATAGTGCGGATATAAAAAGAAAAGGAAAAGAAAATCAATCTTAAGTTGTGGCCTTGACTGCCAACGGGTTGCCACGCTTGCAGTTGAACACCATGCACATACTATAGTATGCACACTAAAGAATGAGTTTTATACAGTATGCCTACAACCTCTCCACCACTAGGCGTGCCTTTGAAAACAAGGATATTTCTCACAGCCAGGTTCTGGAGCCGGGTGCTTGAGCAACCCTCCAATTGGAGGGTAGTGGAGGACCTAGGTCCCTACTAGCATTTCATTGGTTTACATTGGTTAACCTATAGCCCAAACCACTGTCAATCTCAAGATCAGCAATGCTTTCTGGCATATGAAAGCTGTAATCCTTAAAGAGCAAATAAAAATCATAAAATTATAAATTATAAAAGTTATGGATATCGAACAGACATCCTCTACAATGGCAAGCATGCCACACGCAACAGTGGCCACCCTGGGCCTGCCCTCTGCCCTCTTCGTGGTGCACCTGATAGCACCTCTCATACCCTTCACAGACGCACCCACCCACACATCAACAGAATGAACATAACTCGTCACTATCAAGCACTGAGCATTTGTGGTGAAGCACTCAGCAAAGGAGACTTTGGACCTTACATTTTTACTATGATTGCATGCAATACAGAAAGGCTGTGCTCCCTGGATATGGAAATTCCTGATGACGTCCAAAGAACAATTGGGTTTTCCCATCTGGATGGCCACCAAATACACAACTTAGTCGCCCTGATGGCATTATAGTCCTCTACCCCTAAAAGGCAGAGATTCCACCCAAAAGACATGAACCCCAGAGACAGAGACATTAACCTCATTGAGCTGAAACTCTGCTCAGACATCAAACCTGAACAAACTCTCCTGACAGCACAAACCCAAAACAAAAACACTATTGAGAACTTATGCAAACTTCGAGGTCCACACCGCAATTACAGAGTCACTTTACACACTATCCTATTTGGAGTTGCCGGAACTATTTACAACCCCTACACAATTGATTGTGTAGGGGCAATATTGATTCCCTCTGCAACCTTGGCTTAACCAAAGAAAAGGCCCATAAGATTGCAAACCAAACTTCACCTTCATGCTGCCAAAACCTTAACAAAAATTGACAACACCTAACTTGCCATCCATTTCAGCAACTGAAGCAATGGGGGATTGGAGAGGGGGTTGTGGAACGGGCTCTTTGCAAGAGAGCCAGGCGCATGGATGGCTGGATGGATGGCTGACAAACCACCGGACCCGTAATAACTTGACTGCTTCTAGCTATGCTTTTAGTTTGTGGGACTCACTGTTAGTTTCAGCGCTGACTGTCGGGTCTTTCAAGGGGAAGTTCCCATTGGGCAAATGCACGCTGGTTGCTGTCCAGCGTAGACTTTTACTTTTTACTTTAACCTCCAGCTTAAATCTCTGGCTGATTGGTCGTTGGTGTAAGAATATCAACCAGCTTTCACAGCAAGCTTAACTAGCATTCTCTATTCCTTGGCTTGAGGTGGAGGGGACTTCCAAATCTTTTAAATCATTGTGTCCTCTTTTCCTAAATAGATTCAAAGAGACTATTTTTGGCCTACACTTTATTTTCTTTCTTAATGAGGGACATTGCTGGCTAGGCAGTACCTGCAGAAGTCTAGCTATAAAAAAGTCACTGGCTAAGCTAGCCTGCCAGGCTGCTCAGTACCAGACTACAGCTAGCTGAGCCTGCTGCCAATAGCAGCAGGGTGGGTTAAATCCAGTATCCTTCATGCAGCCTAGCGCACTTTGCCACAAGGATGAACCACATGCCATTTGAAATCACAAGCAGAGCTTTCCTGGGGCTAGAGAACGCACTTCCAAAAAGTTGGTTAAAAAGCAGTTGAAACAACTGCATTTTAACCAGCTGATTGAATCAACCAAAATCAACCATTTTGGTGGTTGTTTTTGGTTGAAACAACCATTCTGGTTGAAACAAGAGGCAATCAACCAGACCTGGTTGTTTCAGCATGGTTGAAACAACAGCCCAAACATTTCCGACGTTATAGCAAACTCGCTTCTTCTTCTTCTTCTTCTTCTTCTTCTTCTTCTTCTTCTTCTTCTTCTTCTTCTTCTTCTTCTTCTTCTTCTTCCTGGAAACGCCCTTGTGAGCACGCCCGGACATACCTGGGAGCGGCTGAGACCTCACCACTGGACAGCAGATCAGCAGCAGCCTATGCCGGAGGCCTCTGGAGCTGGCTCACGGCGCAGGCAGGATGCGCATGAGAGTGCCGGGAGGAAGATGTGGTGTAGAAGTGATCCCAGAAGTCGGCGCGGTGGAGAAAGAGTTCAGAGGTGGAGTGTCTCAACATGGGTCTGCAAACTCCGTGCTCGCCCCCTAATGTGCTCGTTGGCTCTTATAGGGAAGAGGGGGGCCCAAGCTGGGATGTTGGAGAGCATGCTTAGGGCTTCGGGGTGGGTCTTAAGCTTGCTGGACAGGGCCTGCCTGTCCACAGTTGTGTTGTAGGTTCCACGGTGGGGGCCAACTTGCTGGAGTAACCTTCTGTGCTTGCTTTTCCTGTTGGTCTGTGTGGTGGGGCCCTGCCTTTCAGGACAGGTGACCTTTCCTCAATGCACGCAGCCAGACTTGGCAAGCGTAGTCTTTTTTTTTCTATTGCTACTATCCGTGGCACTGGACGAGTGGATACAAAGAATCAAGTTGGTCAAGGGTGGTGTTGGTGCTACCTGCTACAAGCATGTAAGCTTGATGCACATTCTGTTAAGTGTGCTCAAAACTTGTTACCACTAGACGCGCAATAGAAAACAAAGTTCCTCTCAGCAAGGTACTAGAGCCAGGTGCTTTCAGCAACTTTTCAGATCCCTACTAATGAGCCCCTTCTGTTCCTGTTTTGAGGTGAAATGACTTACGGCTCTTTTGAGCCAATGTGTCTCTTTTTCTTTATTCATGGAGGATAACTTTCTCTGCCTGCATGGTTTTCCTTGCGTTTATCCTCAAGGTGGAACCACACACATTTTGGCGCACGAATGGGCTCTGTACCAGGTTGTGATCGGAAAGGAGTAAGCATGAGATATAGCATAATGCCATTCTCAGTCACTGAGAATGGCTCACGGTGAGGGATATCTTGTCGTAGGTAAAGAGTAGCAAAGGCACTTTGATTGGCCAGGTCTAGTTGCAGGCGTCAGCGATTCCGCTCAGCTGCCCTTGTAGGTGGATATAGCGATGACATTACCTCTTACCTCTCTCCTTGTCAGATTGAAAGTGTGTTCATTATGGCAATGGAGGACGGGAGAGAGAACCTGGGCGTCAAAAAGCATGGCTGGCAACTCTTCAGATCCCTATGCCTCTGGCTTCCTCTTTGGTTAGTTGCTCCTAATTAGCTTCAGCTTTTGAGGGCCATTTGGTAAAGACCCTTGCTAGCTTGCTTGACTCAAGTTGTTAGGGAGCCTCCTTGAGAGGCTCCCTAACAACTACCCTTGCTAGCCTGAGAGGCTCCCTAACAACTACCCTTGCTAGCTTGCTTGACCCAAGTTGTTAGGGAGCCTCCTTGAGAGCCTCCTTGAGAGGCTGAGCCTTTTCCTTAATGAAGCACTCAGCCTCTCTCGGCGAGCTCAGTATTCTCTTTTATGCTCCTTTCACCCTCTGAACCAGTTTTTCCATTTAAATTCCATTAGGATGCCGCCTAGCAGGGAGTGCTCCACTGCCTCCGCACTGTTTGCAGTGTCAAAATCCAAGATATCATACATGATACTCAGTTGCATAAAGAAAGTGGTACCTGCTAGGCATCATTGCCAGGCACCCTGATTCAAGCAGGGATGCTCAGCTAACGCAACAAGGATGACAAGACTCTGCCAAGCTCACCTCTGGGCACATATTGTCCATTGGCTTGTTATTCTCTCCCAGAAATATCGACACCTTTGTCTTATGAGGTATACTCTCATCAAGCAAAGCAGATTGTGTCAGACAACCTCGCCATCACGCGGCAAATAGTCGCCCTCAAATATGGAATCCAGCTTCTCCATGCAGCTGCCCAACAAGCGGACCTGCATGGTGGCATGTCGAGAGCAGATCTGAGGACATCTTGCACATACACTGCTCAACTACTGCAGCGTCATGACACCAAATGACAGCAGCATCCATGCACCAAGAATGTGAAAGCAAAGGAAACAAGAGAGGATATAAGAGGCAAGGCGACAAGTATTGTGGAGAATGAATACTTGAGCCCTGCACAGAAAACATACAGATCCACCAATCCATAATCCACCTGGTAGGCAGTGAAAGCCTCCACCCGCATGTTGCAGTAGGCTTCATGGCGATCCATCCATTCATCACCTGCATGCAAGCACGACCCAAAGCATGAGGAGGGGGAAGGCGAAGTGTAGGTCAAATTGTCAAGGCCTGACATGAAACTCTTGACAGCGTGGTTGAGGACAACAAGCATAACTTGAGGCTGTGTCGCTACTCCTGCCTGAAATGCAGCTCAGCAGAGCTGCACCATTAAGACGAGCTGGGTTTGAAGCAGGCTGCCTGGAAGCTTTCCTTCATCTGCATCCTTTCCTGAAAAAGGAGCAGCAAGGCCCAATACACGCTGGTGAGCTTGCGCACTCATCCACCTTGAAGGGGAGCATGCAAAAGGGGAGCACGCAAAAGGAAAACAGAGCTGTGGACGGCGCACCAGGGTAGAAGGAGAGGTCAGCAAAGGCTACCGCAGCGTCCACTAGCTGAGCAGGCTCCAGAGCGCTGAATGCTCGGGACTGTGCCCAAGCAATGTCCTGCATGCCACATGTTGCCCAACCAGGGTTCAAGTCAAATTCACCAACTCAAGTGTTGCTCGTAGTCTAGACAAACCTTCGCCACTTATTAGCGCCGTGAATCACCAAAGCGACACAAGGCGGTGAACGCCTCAACTCTGCTCTGTGGTGCAAATGCGTCCCATTCCCCCTAATCCAAGGCATAGATATGCAACTTGCTTGCTCTTTGCTGCTCACATTTTTAATGGCAAGGGGCTTGCGTTTTCAAAGCCTTGCGCTGATGAATAGGGTTAAAATAGTCTGCAACAGAAGCAATTACAGTGTTCTGGAGAAGGGCACCTTTCGAGACGCATGCAAACTGTGTGTGTGTGTGCGCGCACGTGCATGCGTAGGTTGTCCGTGCATGTGCGCAGGCGTCTACGTATGCAGGGGAGCAGCGTTTCAGCTGGATCAATTTAACATGCCTCGCCCCCACTCAGATCTGCACCTGGAGGATGTGGGCGTAGCGGACACGCCACTTGCGTGGTGGGGCCCAATCCACAGGTGGGCTCGAGTCTGTGCCTGCTGGCTGCAACAGCCTGCATGCGACAAACCACGCGTGACAAAAGCTATTTTGTCAATCACTGCAATCTTCAATTAGAGTCTGTGCCTACTGGCTGCAAAAGCCTGCACATGAAAGACTGCGCGTGGCAGAGCCATTTCGTCAACGTCCTGCAATTTCTATAATTTGGTCGCTTGTTGTGACTAGATGCCCAGGGGTTCTGTTAAGGCATGAATGAAAAGGAAAATTAGTCTTAGGGTGGAGGAACTCACCAAGGCCAGAACAGCTTAAAGAAATCCATGGATAGAAAACTTCTTTTCATGGGCTCATTTGATTTGAAGTTGTTTTGCAGCTTCCTGCAACTTCCTTGTAACATATGAATAGATTAATCCTCGAAACGTTGAAAAAATGCAGCAAACGTCCCACCACCCCTCGACCACCCCCTCTCATTACTACCCCATTGATTCAACTCTCTTGTATCGCTTTTTGAGTAGCTGTAAGCATGGCCCCAAGTCACCTCCAGCGAGCTGCTAGCAGTTACAGGGCGGAAACAAATCATGTTCCTTGGTGCGCTCAAGAGTCAAACAGAAGCCTTGCATGTCACCCAGCTGGCCCCAAGACCAGCTGCGCTGTGGAGTGCATGCACAGCAGGTGCCTTGGAGCTCCATCCAAAACTCATGTGGTGCCATGACAGTGCATTCCCCTTTCACGGCTTCATTGCTTCAAATACATTTTCAGCCTCTCCCTGCATACCAGAATAATGCTGCATACCCAGGCGCTCCCTATCCCAATCTGCTGATGTCACACTGCCGGCCTTAGCATGATCACAAAACACTTCCACATACATCATAGCCTTGTTTTTGCCAACACTCCGGATTTATAATACTCAGCCAACTTAGAACTTGGCAGCATAGAGTCCACAATGGGTGTGGTGTGGTTTTTGCACCCCAGGAATTGACAGGTCAAGGCCCTAACAAAGAACCGAGTCTGTGGGTGTTCAGGATATTGCGCACAATCCACTTTGTTCATGCAATTGCTTCATGTTCTACTTAGACAATTTTGAAGCCGCGCACAAAGTTCACCCACCAAAGGCTGCTCCCTATTCTTGGGCTGAGTGTTATTTTGCCATTAGCTCAGGCAGGGGAGTCCATCTGAAGCGGGCCATCAATTGCAGTACTTTTGCTGATTTGCCGCCCTGACACCATGGAAGCAGATCACTACTTTGCTGAGGACATGTAGGGTTCAGGACCGGCTGTGCTGCCTTGTGCTTTGTAGGGCAGCTGGAGCCTCCTTGCCCACCACTCTCATTCATGTCAGGCGACCCCTCATCCACTAAGTGCACTTGGATGAACCACTGCCCCGCGTGCAGATTTTGGGAGTGGCTGTCACCTCACCCTAGCTTTGCACCTAGCACGCAGGGCTCCATCTCCCTGTCTAAAATGATGACCATGTCACAGCCCACCCTCAGCCCCGTGCAGTGCATCTCCAGGTCATGTTTGGCATCTGCAGAACCCATGCACACACCCAGGTGGCCACCCACGCCATTTGGATTCTTTTCTGCAAGTTTGCTCGGTCCTTCTCCTACCAGCTTTTATGCTGGCAGCATCTTCAACTTTGACGTCAAACTTTCCTGAACACCTTGCGGCCCAGGTGATCCTTCATGTGATGATATAGAGTGTGACATGGTATCCTTCACATTTACAAATACTGTAGCGAAACAGGGGAGTTTATGAACAATTTTAAATTTAATTGGTGTCCCTGGCAATAGCGTCTTTGAAAATCGCTTGTAAAGGGTACAAGTTTTTCAGAGGTGGGCGACGAAGGCCTCAAACAAGGGTACTTTTGAAATGTTCACCGAGCATAGGCCCCGGAGGTTGCAATCTTCAAACTCAGCATCAAATGGTAGCCCTGGCCATGAGCCTGTGTGTATCACCAATCTTTGGTCTTACATTTTGACACCCAGCTACACACATCTGACCAGCCAGACCACAAAATTGGGTGATTTATAGTGATTTGGAGTCCTTATACCAAAAAATGTCATTACAAAGCAAATGGAGTAAAAAGACCCAGTGGTTGATGAGATACAGAATTTCAGCCATTTCCCTTGAAAAAATCCAGCACAAGGGGTGCCCAAAAGGTCAATGTTTGGCTTCCTGTATATGGTGGTGACAAAGACAAAAATCTGGTAGTGAAAAATGGTCTTGAGGTGGAGCTGTGGGCCATTTTGAGTGATCTGAGGCCAGGAGAGTGATCTGGGAACCTCTGATTTTCATGAATTTTTGGTGAACATGATATTTTTTGGACTAATAATGGATAACATGATGAAATGTGAGGAAGAAAGTAGGGAAAGAACATATCCAGTGATATAGGCCAGTCGCCCCCCTCTGCAAGTTTTTAGTCAGCCATCCATCCCCCCACAATGCAGCCCCATGCTGCTGAGGGGATCCCTTTTTGACTTAGATCGCACCAAAGCAGAGGGATTCAGAGCTGCTCAGCGTGGAGGAGGTGGCAGCACAATGCAGCCCCATGCTGCCGACGGGATCCCTTATCGGCATGGGCTGCACCGAAGCAGAAGGAAGCTGCTCAGCATGGAGGTGGCAGCTGAGAAAGCAGCTGGGAGCGAGCAGGGAAGCAGGGCAGCTGGGAGTATGGAGGGAAGCAGGGCGAACCTTGCCCCAATGGAGGGGTTTATGGATCCCACAGCCACAGCTCCCAGTCTGGAAGGGGAGGGGGGTCAGAGGCAGGTGAAGGGGCTCAGGCACAAGGGAGCAAGGGAGCTTGCTGCAGCTGCTGCACAAAGCCAGGAGGGTAGGGGCAAGGGGCGTGGGCCAAGCAGGGCTGAGTGAGCTGATGGAGGTGTCTGAGGACACCACAAATGGAGGGAGAGGGTGAGAAGATTGTACAGTGAGCCAGTGCAAGAGAAACACGGATACGCAGGAGTCTGTAGGCTTGGAGTTTTCTTGGCAGACCTTGTAAAGCCTTTCGTGAAGCTCGTAAATTAATTAATGGTTATTAATCAAATTGATGAATGATCATTTTGGGACCTCGTAATAAACCTGTGTTCTAAGTCATTTATGTTGTTACGGTAAGCTGTGCATTCTGTGCACTGATTTGTTGCAGGTCCTTAATTCCGCTGCCAAAATGATTTTAGACTGGATTTGGCGTGCACAAGTTCACATGCAGTCAAGCACATGAACAAAAATCACCCCCCCCCCCTCCCCCCCACACACCCACACAAGGCTACGCACCTGCTGACTGCCCACACTACAGCAACCAGAGATGGAGGACTAGCATCTGAGTGACGTTTGTGGAATTCCTCCAGCGCCAAACTCACCCATGCCTACAAGCAAGCAAGCAAGCAGGGAGGGGCCATAGGTTGTTTAGCATCCAGGTAGCAAGCAAGCTTGCCCAAATTGAGGAAGAGCTCCACCTACGAAAGTCAGCACCATCAAGAGAGCCATGCGCCAGGTGCAGGGCGAAACTGCTACAAAATAAGACGCATTTAACCAGAACCGACAATGTCATGCCACCATCAGTGGCTGTGGGGACCAGCATTGTAATCATTTCACATTTATTGCAACCATAGGTGCATTCGTGTACTCCCCTGTAACTCCATCGCAACTCCTCATGCCACGCAACCATGGGTGCATTCTTTTACTCTAATGTAACTCCACATGTCACACTACCATGGGTGCCTTTGTAATTCCATTTTGACTCCACATGCCACGCCAACAAAAGTGCATTTATGATCCCATTGCAACCACATTTCACGCCACCATGGGTGCATTTATGCACTCACTGCCTCTATTCTGGAACTCCTCCAGCATATGAGCCCAATACTATCGAGAGCAGGATCTATCACCACCCCCACCCCTCAACACACACACACGCACGTGCACACACACACACACACACACACACACACACACACACACACACACACACAAGCTCGCCTTCCTGTTTCGTCACTTTTGCGCAGGGGCCATGCTAAGCTCCTCTGCATCGACCAATTTCAACATGCATCCCTAACAGCTACCTGCTTTGTCATCCTTGCAAAGGGGTCAAGCTAATATTCTCTGTATCATTCCAATTCCAGCACGCCCCAAATTTAATGCCACTAAGGGCTACCCGCTTTGGACATTTCCCCAGACCTGCCATGCCCATGGGCACATACATTCTGAAGGGCTACATGCTCCAGGTGGTGCCCCAGATCTGCCAGGGCTTGTGAGCATCCTCTGTATCACTTTAACTTCGACCCATCCCTGGCAACATGTCCACAACTCAGGCACTTAGTACCTAGGCTACCTGCTTTGGGCGGTGCCCCAGATCCGCCAGGCCCGTGAGCAGCACCGCACAGCTGGTGGCGCTCATGCGCGGCAGGTGAGGCGTGGCAGTAGCACACAGGTGTGCTAGGAAGTCAGAGGGTGGGGAGACCTGCCAGACGGACAGCGCCCAGGCCACGTTGGCATGAGGCACCCCTCGGGAGGCCTGCAATAGCAATGCGAGGGTGCTATGAGGGAGGTGTCCAAAACACGTGAACACATGTGAAAAGGATGAGGAGGGGCACACTTCCTCTCGCACTGTCCAGCACCCAGCTGGACTTGAAGCTAAGCCTGAATTGACTGGTTGGGGGGTTGGTGGTCCGGTCTGCAAGGTATGTTCATGTGCAGCATCTCCTTGTTTGGTCAGTTGGTAGACGCAGATTACGCAGGAGACCAGGGTGCACTGGAAGAGTGCCTGAGAATCGGCAGAGCCCTTGCACGTGCCAGCAATCACGCAACCTCTGAGCTGTGCTCCCTGTCCCAGGCTTGCATTGCCTACCTATATGATAGGGTGAGGTGCTGACACCTGTGCCAAAGTAGGCAACCCCTGTGGGACAGGCAAGTGCTGCCCCATCCGAGTCCCCCCCCCCCAATCAAACAGACTCAAGCATTCAGCAAGGTCCCTGTCTCTCTCCAGGGTGACCTGGCAGGTACTCAAACATCCTTTCTCAGGATTCCAAACAGAGGCTCGCCCTCCAAAACATCTCATCTGCTTGTAAAAAAGCAGGTGCTTCTTAACTCGACAACCAACACGTGAGGACCGGAGAGAGAATTGGGTGTAGGCAGACAAACCAAACTTGCTTATGGGAGCTTTGAGAGGATGTGGGGGGCCTCTGAAGGGCACGTGGTCATACTCTCAGCGAGCATATCACTTTCAGGCCATGGGATAACAGCAATGCTTATGTGTTTCAACCTTGCTGCATAACTTGCGGCTCCCTTTTTGGCATTGGCGCCCTTTCTTTTTGCTTAGAACTTGGCCACCATAGAGCAAAGCTGCCACAAGATCATTACAACTCAGCCCTAGCCCTTTATTGTCAAGGTCTCAGCTCACCAGGGGAGCCTTGGGCAGCGTGCGCGTCAAGTTGTCAAACACTTCATGCAGCCAAAACATGGGCGGCTTGTGGCCCAGCGCTGCCAGGGACCAGCACAGCGTTGCCAGGGCGGTGGCACTGAAGAAAGGCAGCTGCACCTGTGAAAATCGCGCAAAAGCAGAGAAGAGGGGCACTGAGGCAGCCCCCCACAAAGAAGGCAGCTGCTCCTGCTGCTATTGTAAAAGGCAAAGAGACACGTAGGGGGGTGCTGGTCCGCCAGGGCAAGAGCACCCCAACACAACAACGGCACCGCCTGTGCTGCGCAGGTCACCAGGAGGCTTGAGCCCCTAACAGCGGCCATCAGGAAGCACAAGCCTTTGCTGCACAATGGCCACCAGCAGCCACCAGGAGGCATAAAAGCCTTTGCTGCACAGTCCCCACCAGCAGCCACCAGGAGGCACAAAAGCCTTTGCTGCACGAGCCATCAGGAAGCACAGCATGCCATAACAGGGACAGAAAGGTGAGGAGCAGCAGCAGCAGCAGCAGCAGCACAGCTGCCGTGGTCGTAGCGCCACCCCATAGCAAGCTAGCAATCCGTTGTTGTGACTGTAGGCCTTTTGCTTGTAAGAAACCTGGTCGCAATTACCACACAACATGCCTGCAGCTCTTGCAGAGAGGTACAGCGCACTTATGGGTGCCAAACAGGTCACCACATGCACCAATTGGTGCACAGGCCATTAAGAGCGTTGGGGCTAAGATCAATGGAAGCATCTTGGTTGAATCCTCACGCTTGCTTTTGGAGGCGCCCTGCCTTAGCCGCAGGCAACCAGTCCTATGCAACTCTCCCTGTCCTAATGTAGCCCACCTTGTACTGATGTTACTTTCTATGTACATAAAAGGGGCAGAGCTGGTCGACCCAGACTTGTCTGCCAGTGGCAGGGGTCCCCACAGCGATGCACACCCCTCAGTGATGCACACAGGAGCTATCCCCTCATGTGATGCGCACCTCTAAGTGATACACTCCCCTGGGCGATGCAAACGTGACGCAACCCCAAGTGATGCTCACAGGAGCTTCTCCTAAGTGACACCCCCTCCAGTGGTGCACGCTCAGTGTTGCACACCCCTCAGTGATGCACACAGGAGCTTCTCCTAAGTGACACCCCCTCCAGTGGTGCACGCTCAGTGTTGCACACCCCTCAGTGATGCACACAGGAGCTTCTCCTAAGTGACACCCCCTCCAGTGGTGCACGCTCAGTGTTGCACACCCCTCAGTGATGCACACAGGAGCTTCTCCTAAGTGACACCCCCTCCAGTGGTGCACGCTCAGTGTTGCACACCCCTCAGTGATGCACACAGGAGCTATCCCCTTATGTGATGCACACACACCTCAACGTGATGCACTCCCCTCGTTGCCTCCAGTGACGCACATGGAAGCTATTCATTCAACAAAGCCCGCCTCATCCCTCCAACACCTACTTGAGCCTCCACCATGAGTAGCTCAGCCACGTCCCTTGGGGGGGGGACTCTGAGCATAGTCAGGGCCCAACACACGTTGCAGATGCCCTGGGTCTTTAATTGAGGTGCGACCTGCCTGCAGGCACCACACAGTTGCAGTACACCAATCTGTATCAGTTGTAGTGACGAATCAACCAAAGGGCTTCCTCTGCCTGCAGGCAACACACACACACACAACCGCAGTGCACCACGCCTCAAAATCGATACTTATGTTCAATTTGAGGATTTCCTCAAACCTGGGTGTCAAAGCATGAAGGTGCGGATGCCGAAGGTGAAAAAGATTGGCATACAGCGTCAGTGGATCCATTGGCAAATGCGTTTCTGAGTGGCGTTGGTGTAAAAGTAAGCTGCATGCTAGAGACACGCTGCATCGAAAGCAAAGCAAAGCTCATACATACACTCCCCAGGATATCGTGCACAGCTTTCTAGAGCCAAGCACTGCATTTGCGCATAAATCTGAAGCAAAGCACAGACCAAGGCAAGGGAGGAGCTAGAACCAAGACAGAAAGCTATGTAGCAAAATAGCGAGGAATGCAGAAATGCTTGCACCCCATGGCACCCCCACACCATTTCCCTGGCTCTGGTACGTAAGGCACTAGATCACTTCTCACTATGTATGTAATCGTCTGGATGCATGGAGTGGACAGAGGATGGATGCATTGGCTCTCTTTAAAGCACCATCACATGCACAACTGGGTACTTCACAAACCTTGCGGCTTTTCTGACGGGTGCTGATCCATTGTGTTTGAGGAGCCAGGATTCCAAGCTACATGCGCAAACCCATGACCGTGAAGAGCACATCAACCTGAGCACCC
Source organism: Dunaliella primolecta (assembly GCA_914767535.2). Taxonomy (NCBI): domain Eukaryota; kingdom Viridiplantae; phylum Chlorophyta; class Chlorophyceae; order Chlamydomonadales; family Dunaliellaceae; genus Dunaliella; species Dunaliella primolecta. The sequence goes on from OU611752.1 coordinate 6,425,839, forward strand.
TGCCAAGGTACAAACTCTGTGGACTCACACACCTATAGCATTCTCGCCTCGAGTGCACAACATTTTTGCCAGACCATTTGCCACACTTACCGCAAGCGCGTGTAGTAGGCATCCAGCCACTGAGTGGTTGGCCGGAAGCGCCAGCGTGCCAGGGACCAAGCAGTGGCTGAAAGATCCACTGCAGTGAGCTTTGGAAGTGAGGCACTGCGGGCAGGCATGCGCGCGCGTGTGTGTGATAAGCATGTGCGCACAATCCAAAATGATGGTATGTTTGCACTTGATTGCACAATGTATGGCCCATGCTGACAATGCACAGATCCTCGATTGAACTCTGCCACTTTGGAACTTTGCGCTCAATTTGCAGGCAAGCTGCTTGTGCATTCTAAACGTTAAAATTTCACGCTGCACTGCACTTGTAAGGACAGGCACTGTACACCGGGTGGATGGGTAGCATTACGTAAGGGGTAAGTGAGTGGCGACATACCACGTTGTGATGCAGCATTTTTCTCTTACATGACCTTGGTGTTACAAATGCCGTAGGAACCAATCAATTTCACCATCCACCTTGGACACCTTGGATACCGCCCGCGTATTGGTATATTGGCTAACTCTGCCGGCTTGCACACGACAAAGCCAATGAAGCAATGTGCCGTCCACTCATGATCACATGCGATTCCTGATCATGTATCAGAATATCATGTAATAGACGCCAGGTGGCAACCCCACCTGAGGAAGCACACTGCAAACCTACACTTCCGCCTGCTTCAGCTCGTTCTATGCTTCTGCGCTGCTGCTGCTGCTGCTGCTGCTGCACAGTTTTCTGAAAACTGCTGTGCAAGAAAAAAGGGAAGGGCTACGCCAGCCAAAAGGCTATGTAGATTCTGGAGAGGTCCTCCAAAGTGCGTGCTGTCCAGCTGTGCCACCCTTTGGGCATGTTAGCCTTTGCACAGCTTCTCAGCTGTCCTGACGAATAGGTGGCTGCACATGCTGGTATACGGGCACACGTGCGCAACAGCCACTTCTGCTTAGCTGTGCCTGTTACGGCTTGTGCTTAGATCAGCTTGATGGCAGGCTTCAGCCAGGCACAGCTATGCAACCCTTTCCTTTCCTTTCCTCTCCTTAACCATTTTGGAAGCACTTGCCCATCCGCCATGGACCAGAGATCGACAGACGCAGTCGGTGCCACGGACCAGAGATTGCGGGTGCAACCAGGTCTTCTGGCCTGAATGACCTGCACAGCTGCATGGGCCTGGCTTACCATGTGGGGCTTCAAAGGAGCCCCAAATGATGAGGGAAACAGCTGTGCTTAAGCTGCTGCTACAGGCTTGCTGGAGCCCCAAGGCCTCAAGCACCAACACCGTCAGCTCCCTGCAGGATCCTGTTATTGTCTTGCTCATTCTTAAACTCCTGCTGCTGTAATCATGTGGCCCTTGCCCCCCCTGCCGAGTGCTTCACGACCTGGAGCTCATGCTCTGCCTCTCCTTGGCTGTGAACCAGCTGGGCAAGCGCATGTGTGGTTGTGCCAAAACTAATGTCTACGAAATCTATCATAGCTCCGGCACAAGGAAAAAGAGCAAACGTCAAAGGCCTGGGGTGGGTAGAGGGCAATGGGATGGGCACCATATGCAGGGAATGGACAGAGTGCAAACGGGGGACCCAGGGGTGCCTAGAAAAGCCAATAAAGCACCCCAGTTCCGGAATTACTGTTCTACTGCTAATGTCTGCCATGGTATCTATTACCCGTGCAACCAGACAAAGTCATCTATGGCAAAAATCCCATGGACGTAGCACCCTAGGCTTTCCAACAACAATGCCCACAAAACACACGCCAGGAGGGTGCACGGCCAGAGGAGGATGGAAGCTGCACGCTGGCAGGCATCTGCCTTTGCACCACACAATGCATTTGAGGCATCTACCTTTGCACCACATAATGCATTTGAGGCATCTGCCTTTGCACCGCACAATGCATTTGAGTCATTTGTGCTCTTCAAGACACTCAAGCACAACACTCATGAGGAGGCGAGTCGGAACTGGGCTGACCCAGCCAGGCCCAGGGTCATGCTCCATTTCAGTTTTTGCGGTGCACTCATGACATCTGGTTACATCTCTCTCTTACAGGATGCACTTCTGCACAACACTCACGAGGAGGCAAGTCAGAGATGGCCGATCCAGTGAAACCCAGGGTCATGCCCCAGCCCGGCCAGCGCCCATGCTGTGTGAGCCCTGCTGAACCAGCCAGGCCCAGGGTCACACTCCGACCCAGTGTCTGCTTTGCATTCCCGACATCCCGCTTTCAAAGAATGCACTCATGCACAACACTCACGAGGAGGCAAGCAGGAACTGGCTGATCCAGTGAGGCCCAGGGTCATGCTCCAGTTTAGCCAGCGCCCACGCTGTGTGGGCCAAGGCGCGCGGATCCCGCCGATACATGAGCAGCAGCGCGTTTCTGTGCAGCAGGTGGGCAGCAACCTGCAGGGCGGGTTACATGCATAAGGTTGTTTGCAACATGTCAGCAAGTAAGAATGCGATCGCGCGCTGCAGGTGGGCTGCCACGAGCAGGCTGGGCCAGCATGCATGTGCTTGGCCAGCAGGCTGAGCAAGAATGCAACTGCGTGCAGCAGGTGCACTGCACTCTGCTGGACGGGCTGCATGCATGTAGGTTTGAGCAGCAGGCTGATGAGCAAAAACGGGGCACATGGGAGCTGCACGTGCTTGACCAGCAGGTTGAGCGATGGCTTTCTGAGCAGCAGGCAGGCAGTGATAGCATCGAAGGGGGTAGCATGCATGCCCTCAAGAGCAGCATTGCTGAGCAGCAGAGGTGGACAAAGAGCTGCATCCACCCTGGTTGCGTGCCAAGCAAACTGAGTTTGTGTAGGTGGCCAGGATCAGCCTCCCAGTCATCTCAGGAGGGGATCTGCAAGCACCTGCGCACACAAGCGTTTTGTGTGCGCGCGCAAACATCCTGCGTGCTCAAAAATCCAGCGTCCATCCTGCATGCTCAGAGCAGAGCACGTCTTGAGGAAGGAATGCTCAAGGTGCACAGCTCAATTTTACATCATCTTGTCACAGTTTCAGCTTCAGTTCTCTGCAAGCTAGGCTGAACCTGGCTGATTGACTCAGAGGGCGAAGGGAGTGCTGGGGGAAGAACAAGCAAATGAAAAACAAGCTATAGAGGCCACAACAAGACAAACATGCGGCTACAGCTATTCATTCTTGCACAAGCAACAGGACACAGAGCAGAATGGGAGCATCAGGGTTAGCTGGAAATCATCCGTTGTGTTTTCATGTCACGACTCTGTATTGCCCATGGGCCCCAACCCCACCTACCAAATTGAGGGGGAACCAGCTCTTGCATGTTTGCACTGCATTGCAAAACAATCAACTGTGAACGCGCCAGTACATCGCACCTGAGCAACAGGGTTCTGGTTGCTGTCTCTGCAGCGGTACCCCAAGCGAGCCAATGCACTCAATAGGCCTGAAAGAAATGAACATGGACACAATGGAAAATGTTGGCTTGACTTAATGGCCACAACTACTGTGTGAACATTTGTAAGGCACAGCCCTGTCAATGCAGTGATGCTCTGGGACAAGGCTTGGCTTGGTGCTGTGCCAAAGTACTTTGGATTTTAACAAGATTCAATACACACCATCAGCATGCCAGTCGGCACAGTGGAGGCGCTGCACCATGCACAGAGATGGTGCGGCACGCTAATGCAGGCAGTGCCTAGGAAATATTGCACGAGCCAAGGTTGAGTGTGCTGTTGTCCTCGAACATGCCGCCTTTGCGTCCCTGCTGTGCTGCTCACCTGTGATAGAGGCCAAGGGCAGCTGAGGCAGACCGCGCATGGCACTGGACAGGAGGCTCTCGACAAGGTGCTGCTGCTGAGTGCTGGAGAGAACGTGTGTGTGTGTATGTGTGTGCATGTGTGTCTACACGTGTGTGTGTGTGTGTGTGTGTGCGTGTGTGTATGTGTGTGTGTGCGCGTGCGCGCGCATACCAGAGCATGTGCACGCTTGTGGAGACACACATGACCATCTGTGCTGGGTTCAGCATGCACCCATGGACATAAATTTTTATTCCAGGATGTGCCTGCATCCAAAGCATGCCTGCCTCTCTAGGCGCATGTGCAATGAGCGCTCTCAGCCTTGGGCTGTTTGCCTTACACTCAACTGAGCCTGAGAAACGGAAGACGATGTGAAACCACCCCTGGCTGTGCATATATTGCTTCAGAAATGGAACACGTGGGAGCAAAGCCTGTAGGTTTGCGCCATTCATAGGGGCAGAACACAGACAAGTGCATACCACAGGTGACAGAGGCTGGTTGCTTGCTAATACAGTGTGGCAGCCCTTACTGCTTCTGCAGGCGCATTTTGCCAAGCTTCGGCTAAGCTACCCTCATAGTAACTCCCCTGCCTATGAGGGTCATAGGCAGGCACAGCTGTGTCATCCTTTCCTCCCTGCTCCTTACCGCTTCTGCATGGCCCGCGCACTCTCTGCATCCTCTGCCTGCTCCTCCTCTGCAACCTCTGTGCCTCTGTCCTTGTCTGCTGCACTTCCTGCTGCCCCACCTCTGTGCGCCTGCGCTCTCTGGGGCTGCTGCTGACGGACCTGCTGTTGGTGCAGCTGCTGCGGCTGCGACTGTGGCTGCACGTAACCTGCTGGAGCGCTGCTGCTGCTGCTGCGAGTCTCACTGTTGGCTTGAGGCAGTGGGTCATAAGCCAGGGTGGTGTCCAGCGGGGGAGTGATAGCCAGGGCAGGGGAGGGGCTGAGCTGTGACAAGCGGGCCAGCAGGTGGACGGCCTGCTGAGGGGGAAGCCGTTTGTGCTCTTGAGCATCATGTTGCTGGTGTGGGCTGTGAGGATTGTGAGGTGGTGGCTGGAGGGGTGAGGAGTCTGGTAGGGTGGGGGCTTGAGGAAGTGCATGTGATGATGGAATAGTGAAATTGTCCAGGTGGTTGGTTTGTGAAGATGGAGGGCTTTGCACATATTCTTCGTGTCCGTTTGCTTGTTGTTGTTGCTGGTCCCTGAGGAAAGCATACAGGGTATGAAGCTCCTGCTCATTCCTGCAGCTAGCAATGGCTGCCAGCACAGCGCTGTCGTCTGTTGCATCAAGGCTGGCTGGCTGTTGGATCCATGTTGGGCCGCTGCTCCTCCCTGCGACGCGCGCCTGCTCCTTCAGGGCATCCCGCTCATGCCTGCGAGGCTGCCTCTTCCTGGTGCTTCCTTGATTGCTGTTACTAGTGGCAGTGGATGGCACTCCAGAGGCTGTGCAGGAGACATGCAGGACGCGGGCTTGGACAGGTGCAGGCGCAGAACAGCTGCCAATGAAGCTTTGGGCACAGCTGCTGTGTTTTGGAGCAACAGTCTTTGGTAGGAAAAGGATACTCATGTGGCCTACCTACCCTCATGCAGGTCAACGTTTGAATATGACTTCCACAAGAATTATCAAGCTTCTTCCCCCAATCTGTAAAAGATAAATAAAAAAGTTATCTCTTGCGATTGAAAGGAACTGGGTAGGGTGTAAGACCAAGGGTACCCTGCTCTGCACCGACACACTTATGTATCGCAATAAAAAATAATAATTAACTTGTAGTTGAAATAAAACATACCGGTATATAACATGAATGGGGACTCTTGTCCAGAAACGTTATGTATGGCGGCGCAAAACGCCCACTCTCATGAGCTGTACGTCCGTGGACAGGTACAGCTACGTGAAAGTTTCATCTCATCCTCCTTCCTTTCCTTCTGCTAAGCTGCCCTCGTACGCAGCTGCAGGTACAGCGCTAGCTCTGTGACTTGCCTTTCCTGAACAGACCGATCAGCTGAACAGTCTGACTGGAGGTCTCCCTTTGTAATAAGGCAGGCATCATGATGTGTGCAAGTCAGATTTGGGCTGATTCCTATCTTCAACAGGAAAATGAGGTTTAAAATTGCATTCAAAAATGGCTCTTGAGATCCAGTTTGGGAGTCTGATCCGAGTTCAGGCCCTTGTGGCGGCGGGGGTCGGCCCTTCCTCAATACAATGCCTGAGTTCCAGTGCCTGTGCACGTGATTAAAATCCTCTCATCGGTTGCAACAGCCCTCTGCTACAAAAAATTTTCCATGCTGAAATCTCCCTCAGAAAGAAAAAAGAAAAAAAAGAAAAAACTACGTAGGCAGAGAGAACTCTCCCTACATCAATTAAGGAAAGAGAGACACATTGGCTCAAAGAGCCGTGAGTCTCCCTTACCAGAAGATGAGAGGGGAGTTAGTGTGGGTCAGGTGGGTTTCTGGCAGCACGCTGCTCCAGGACACCAGTGTTATGATGAGTGTTTTTATTTTCAATGGCACGTCTGGTAGAGGTAAGTTTGTGCGCAAATTGTACAGAATGGGCATGGAGTTTTCTTGCAAGTGTTTCAGATTTTTGTGAGTCAATCCCTAATTTTTTAAATTGATCAAGGGTATGGGCATTGTAGATAGTCCCACCCACACCCAAGAGGATAGGGTGGATAGTAATCTCTGTACCTTGGAGTTGTTTGCACAGTTCACTGTGTTGTTGCTGTGAGGCTTCTAGCTGGGCACCAGGCCTCGTATCTTCACAGTACTTGATTTCTATTAAGTGAATATGGCGGTCTGGAGTTGTGCTACTCCCCATACTGCGCAGTACCCGGTTTGAGGGTGAAGTGGGTGGTCTGTTTGGGTTGGTTAGGTGAGGAGTAACCAAGATTGCATCAGGGCGGCTGGAGTTGCGTCTGGTTTGCATAGAAACCGTGGGTTTGAAGAGGTTGGGAGGTACAGCTCGATTAGAGACTTGCTCAGGGACTTGCAGGTCGTGCTGGGCCAAACGGCTTTTGTTGCCCGCATCCAACTGCACAAGATTGGCCCCATAAGATCCTTCACTGATCAGTTTCAAAATCATCCTGCAAGCAATATTGTGACGCTCAGTTACCATGTTACGCATGACGGGGCATTGGCAGCCAGATAGGATGTGGAGAGCGCTATCCATGTGACGGCAATCAGGTAGGGGACATGTCAGGCTAGTGGATCTTTTATATCGGACCGCATGTTTCTGATTGTAGAGGGTGCCTGTGCGGTATTGGAAGACAGTGCGTTTCATTCGAGTTGAGAGACCTGGCATGTTCCAAAAGGAATTGCTAATTTTCTTGCTTACGTGAGGTAGCAAGCTCTGGTAGTAAGTATAGTAGCCTGTCTTCCTGTCAGCATAGCCCAGCTTGTGTTTAGCATGCATATGGGATTTCAAAGCATTTTTAAGGTCTGGGAGGTAGCTCAGACGAGGAGAAGAAGGGTGGGATTGAGGAGGCCTAGGATTTGCCTCTTCACTAGCCAGCCAGATTGTATTGTGGAAGGGATTTCCTCCTGGGCCAGCGCTAGGGAGTCCAGTATCAGTTAGGTTGCCATTTTTGAGGGAGGCCTGGTATTTAGCAGCCTGATCTGCGCATTCATTCCCAGCTATTCCAGCATGAGACTTGACCTTGTAGAAAAAGATGTGATCTTGAGAGGCTCGGGCAAGGTTTGATATCTTCTTCAAAACATCTCCTTGCACATGATGCCTATGCTTTTCTGGATACATGATTTGCTTTCTGAGTTGATGAAGTGAGCTAAGGCTGTCTGTGGCAATGTGTGTGTAATCGTGAGTGAGCGCAGCAGCAATGGCAGCGAGCTCAGCTCTTCCTATGGTATTGGTAATACCAGCGCCATTAGGCTCAACTAGTTTTTGTGAGTCACTCATAGGATGGTACACACCTGCCCCTATAACTGTCTTGCCGTTCTGGACCTGGCAAATGCCGTCTTTGTAGGCCCAAGATCTCCAATCTGTAACTTTAAACTGGAGGTTGGGATGGGACTGACAAGGAGCATTAACAGTAATGTCTGGGGCGGATCTTTTGGGGCCCTTGGAAATCTGCTTCATGTCTAGGGGGAGCTTTACACAATTTCTGATCCCGAGCATTACTTTGTGTCTTGCATTCTGAATGGGGTGGTTGCTAACGTTCTTGATAATCCATTTGGCCTCAGAAATGGCTTTGGCTAGATCCTGAAGCCAAGTACGGTTCTGGTTATGCAAGTGGACTCTTGCAGCCGTATTCCAGACTGCAATAATATGTATATCCCAGGTATGCTTGGGTAGGGCAGTTTCCTGGCTGACCCAGGATTGGGGTTTGTCATAGGTGAGTTTGCTTTTAGGAATGGTCCCGAGCTTATAGCAAAGGTGTGGGTAGCCATTGAGGAGTTCTGAGTAGGGATTGGTCTTATGCCTGCCACTTGCTGGCAGAAGCATGAAAGTGGCTGTAGCCTCTGTGTTTAGGATGTCAGAGTAGATAGCATGTCGTAGTGTTAGTTTCATGGACTTCCCATCATAGATGGGATGGCAGATAGACATCCCGGAAAACTTGGACAAGAAAGAATTGTAGTGGGCACCAAACAAAACATCGCGGGGATCAGAGCTCCAGTAGTGATGGTAGTGAGCGTTATAGTCCAGGGGAGAGGCCATTTCCTCTTGGGTGACTTGTGCCCATTTTTGAAAGGCAGAGTGAATGTGAGGTGGGAGGGTCCGTGAGAAGGAATCTTTAATCTTTTTGCTTTGATATTTGTCCTCCAATTTGGTCTTGCGGGCTAGGAGCCCCAGAATCTCAGATGCGAAGCTTGCTGGTGGGGGGCAGATGTTATCATGCAGACCTTCTGCTTTGGACCTGTGGAAAGCTGTGAAAAGGACGTCAAAGCGTTGAGGGGTTATCATCCCAACGCATTTGCCATCTGTATTGTAGACGCAGGCCACTCTTGATTTGTCGATATCAGGGAGGGTGAGGGTAGGTGGGATAGATGGTGTGGGGCTTTCAGGCGTTTCTGTTGGGGGATGATTTGAAGAAGGTTCAGGATTGTGTTTGACAAGATCTATCTCTTGGACCCAGAACTCACAAGTGCCAGTGGGTTTGATGTCCGTTTGCGGATTGGTAGGGTGTATGTCAAAGATGATTTTGTTGCGAAGTTCTATGTCTAATTTCTGGCTCCAGGTGCTATTTGTATCAGATTTGTTGAACCCTTGCCTCTCTAAATTGGAGAGGGCAGAGTCTGCTGTGGGTAGGAGAAGGTTGGGTTTGCTTAGCTGAAATTCAAACTCCTGTATGCGCTGGTCGAAGATGGGCCAGCTGGTTTTTAATCCTTCTGGCTCCCATGATGATAACCAACAAACCCTAATCAGTTCTTCTTTAGACTTATGTGCTCTATTAATTTTGTCTTCGTTGCTGAGGCTAGCACAGGCGGGACAGGCCCAGGCTTCAGCTGCGCTGACCTCTTGCCTTTGGTCATCATTATAGCATCCAAGGTCTCTCATGCATTTCCAGTGGTAGGTACGTTCGCACACATCACAGACATACATGTCAAGGTAGCCTGAGGGGGGCTCCGAGTTGATAGGCTCCAGGCCTCCGTGGTAGTTGCATATCTGGCAACATGCGCACTCAATGTCTGTGCGAGCAGCTGTGCAGATGCTTGCTGGTTGGAAGCTAGCTTTCTTGAAGAGAGGCAGGGCCCACTTCTCTATTATCATGGGCTCGTAGTGTGTGTGGTATTGTTTCTGTTGGGGTGAGGGGTCATTGCTCACGTCCTTTCTCTTGGCTGAGTAAATTCTCCATGCGTCTATATGTGTGATGTGAATGTCATTATAGTAGACAGCGTTAATGGCGTGGTTGGCTGTGGCTTCTTGAACCAACTTTTTCACCATATTTTCTTTGTACCTCCAGACATCGTTTCCTTGCCAATTTGGAGCTAGAGGGTAGATGGTAAGGGTCTGAAGTTCTGCCTCTACATGGAGCAAAGCTTTCCTCTTTCTGTTATGACTCTGGATACTATTCTGTGTACTCGAGCTGCTTGGGGTGTTGGGTTGGGTATGGGGAATGGAAGGCACGCCATGTTGTTGATTAACACGCTGTGACTAGATCCCTGAGTGTTCTGGCTCAAGTGTTGCTGTGAATGTCTGGATTCTTGTTTCTTAGCTGAGCGTGTGCGTTTGCTGGGAGGCCCATTTCCAGGGTTTCACTGTGTGGACCAGGCTGACTAGCCTGAATGGTGGGAGCGTTGTCAGGAGGTGAGGTTCCAGCATTATTGGTCTCTAAATTGACACTTTGCGTGGGAGGCAGGACATTGGATGGAATGGTGGTGTGAGCTGGGTGAGCGGGGGAGTGATGGGTGGATCTGCACTGGGAGCGTGTTCTTTTACTGGGTGGCTCATCCATGGGGGTAGTCACAATAGCAGGTATCACCTCCTGTGTAAGGGGGCAGATTTGCTGTGTGGCTGGCATATTAATGGGTTGGTTGGTGTTTTGTGACACAGGATGGGTTGGGTGTGCTCTGTTTGTACTAGAAGGACTTATTGTAGGAGCTAGACGAGAATTGGGTGTCCTTAAGAGGCGACGCCCAGTAACCTCATGCCTGTAGTGCGTAGTGGAGGGTGGTTGTGGTGTAGGCACCCTCAGTTCCAAGAATTCTTCTTGCTGGACTTCAAAAAGTTCACACTATTGTTCGCCACAAATGGCTAACATCTTGCTCATGGCTTTTAACAGAAAATACGCTCAGCAAACCCTTTTGATTTGAGTCAGCTTGTAGTGGATCTCAGGTCACCTGGCATACTAAATAAATTTCCTCTTAACATCCTCGAGACCTCAACAGCAAAAAACTTACCTATCATCACTGGTGTGCTCTCCCAACCAAGAACGCGCATGTCGGCATCATGGAAATAGGTGCCCGTACGAGCTTTGTATTTAAAACAAATGTGATTGGCACACTGTACAAGACAAAGAGCACATTATCCTGGGTTGCCCTTCTCAGGATATGACAGACCTGCGCACTCAGTTCCAGCAACTATTTAGTTCTGCACCCCGAAGTAGTGCACCATGTCTAGAGATTTCATGAATCAGGCTGACGTCCTGGGATTAGCAAAGTGTGTGTCTGCATGCTTGGAATGCTGTGACTGAGTTTTACAAGGTCCACAAGGGAAAGAAAGGCCTCAGTCGCCTCAGTCAAAGGCGTTTGACTGCTGGCCTGTTCATAAAGGCACATTGTAACGTGAAGGAAAAAAGGGAAGTGACAGAGTTTTATATTTTCGCTCTCCAGGTCGGACTGGTTTGATTGCAGACACCTTTTTCGTATCAGCTAAGCTGCCCACATAGGCAGGTACAGCTGTGTAACCCTTTCCTTTCCTTACATGAGCTTCCTTCTTATGAACAGGCTGGCAGTCAGTCGTTTTTACTGGAGGCCTTCTTTTTCCTGCCAGGTTACAGTGTAACCTGTAACAAGCCTAATGTAACCTTTCCTGAAGTGTTTTGTGGTGGCGGTTCTTAGTCATGAACAGGGTTGCCGTCGCATCGACCGAAGGTCTTTTCTGCACATGCAACATCTAAAAAGATTTAACACGAGGCACAATGCATGTCCCCACAGGACACAGCGTCGCAAGCTGCTCGGCTATCAGAGATGGATGAAATCACCTCAACAGTCGACAGCGGAGAATTTTAAAATGCAAACAGGAAAACGTGTAAAGCTAGGCTATGCCAAGGGAGTACATTTGAGTAGGCCAATGTCGACCCCATTCCTGGGATTCAGCTCAGGTTGACAGTCACTTGTGGAGGTTTTCTTTTCTCCTCTATTAACCAAGATCATAGAAGCGGATCGCTGCATGCTAACGCACTCCCAACACAAATGAGGCTCCTTTTTATGTAAGTCGTTTACAGAGTTCCCTAGGCCTCTGCACTGAGTGCCTTGGTTGCCATAGCTTCGGCAACGGAGATAGCTGATGGAACCTTGTCCAAATTAGGGCCTTGTCCCTGCAGACAACAAGGAAGCAAGGCACACAAATGTTGGGGCTACAATTGTACAATACCAGCAGAGCAATCTTTGCTCACACGGCTCGCACAAACTGCAATTAAAAGAAGAAGGGAAAGCTACAGATTTTGCACGGTTGCATGCATTTAAGGAAATCCCTAGCTGGCAAAAGGACAAGTGCAGGTCCTCTCAGAGATCTTCAATTGTGTCAATCTGGGCCCGTGAACTCAGGCTCCATAGCCAACCCTGAGTACCCCATACCCAAGACTGTATCCTTTGACCCAGCACAAGGCGCCCACAACAGGCACCCAGCACACTCACCTGGGCAGAGGTTGGCTTGCCTCCTCCCTTACCCCCCAGCTCTCCCAGCACAGCATTGACCCAATCGTTGGCGCGCAGCTTGGCAGTCATGGGCTCAGGCACACCCGCATAAGCGAGCACCTGCAAGCAGGGGGATTGTCAAGAACGGGACGGACAAACTTAGCTCCCGCGAAAGGTAACAAGTATGGAATAGCAGTGCGTCTTACTTGCCACAACCTGGCAGGTTCCTCCTCCTGTTGAAACTTAATGCGCATACTTAGACCCCCCTCACCCCCCTCCACACCCACCCACATACCTTGCCCTTCTCCACGTCCTTGCTCAGGAACATCACGCACAGCTTGGTGCCGTGCTTGGCAGACACTGCGTTCCAGGCCTCCGTCACGGCCTTGGTGTCTGTGCCCACGCTGATCTCCGTCACCAAGAAGCTGCGGCCAGCAGCAGCAGCTGCGTCTGCAGCGCTCACAGATTGGCTGGTGGCGAGAGCCTGCGCCAGGCGAGCACGAACAAGCGAGACACTTGAGAGGTGAGTCAGGCAAATGAGTGCACATAATCACAGACATGGGTCACACTTGCGACCTGAGCAGGCATCGTGGGGTGCATTGTTGAGGCAGAAAGCCTGGCAAACGTGTGGTTGGCGTCCCTTACAAAAACTGAACCATTTTTGTCTGCTGCTTGCTTGGAGCAGGTGGGTGCATGCTGTCAGCTACAGGGGAAGTGTGCAATTTGCAATGAAGGGGTGCACCTGTGGTCTGTGGCTTGCAGCAACAAAACACGGTGACACATTGAATCACCAAAGCTTACTGAGGTAGATGCAGGTGTGCAGCACACCAACCTGGTGTCAACCTGTCACAGCCGAACTCACCTTGTTTGCAGCAGCCGCGGCCTTGGCAGCGTCCGCTACACGCTTCTGCAGCGCTGACAGCTGCTCCCGCAGTGAGGCTTTGTGGGAGACGCTAATGACCGCTGTGTCCACAGCCTGTGTTTGTCCAAAGAGGTGACATGGCAGGCTGTGTGAGAGACGCTTTGTGGGTACTTGTGTTTGTGCCAAAGAAAAGGATGTGCCAGGATTTGTGGGAGACGCTTTGTGAGAAACAACGATGTTTGCCCAAAGAGGGGGCATGGCAGGAAAACACAGAAGAGCATGAGGAGATGGCAAGCAGAAGGGAGAGGTAGGTCTGCTGCAGTAACACGCATTTTCAACAACATGTGACAACAAGCGAGAGGGGGGAGGAGTGGGCAGCTGCCACAAGCATCTTGATTGCTTCACATACAACAAACAAGCACCGGGGAGGGTGTTGGACATGTTTAATCATTGGCAAGCAAGCAGAACCATGGAGATAGGACGTATTCAGGCTCAACACACACACCTGTCTGCATGCCGACAGCGCCTTGTCCAGCTCTCCCGTATCTGATTGCTTTGCTGCTGCTGCCACCAGGCCCTCCAGTCGCTGCCCCTCTGCAATGGCCTGCTGCGCCTCACCGCGGGTCAGCGCCACAATGCGACGGATACCCTTGGCAATGCCTGCAAGCACACGGTTGTGGGGCAAGAAGGATGCAATCGTCTGCACAAGGTGCATCCTGCAGTTCAACCGAAGCATGAACATGCATGAGCAGTCAGCCGCGCGCTTGGCCTGTAGTGCGACTCTGCTTGACTGCGTAAAGAGGAGGTGCTCCTCTGCATGACTGCGTAAAGAAATGTCACAACACCACCTTAGGTGCTCAGACGGCGTATGCACAGAGGCCTACGATGCTGCATAGCCAAGTCACACCTACCTTCATGTGACCCTCAAATGCTGCATACTCAATTCAGTACACCCACCCTCTGCTGCTGCACAGCTAAGTCACACCCACCTTCATGTGACCCTCAAATGCTGCATACTCAATGAGGCACACCCACCCTCTGCAGCACACCCTATCAGTTACACCCACCCCCTTCCGTAGCGATGGCAAATGCGGCAGCCTTGACCAGGAAAGACAAGTAGGTGAATCACACCCACCCTCATGTGATCCTCATGCTGCACAGCCAAGTCACACCCACCCTCTTCAGAGATGATGGCAAATGCAGAAGCTTTGGCCAAGGAAGACAAGTGGGTGCCGCCACAGAATTCGATGGAGTAGGCCTTGTTGCTAGGGTTGGCAGGGTCCGCCAGCAGCTCCTCCACGCTACGCCCCACAGACACCACGCGTACAGGGTCGGGGTACACCTCGCCAAACACCGCCCTGTGTAAAAACAGATGCGTGTGTATGTGTGCGTGTGTGCGTGTGTGTGTGTGTGTGTGTGTGTGTGTGTGAGGAAGGCAGGCGGGATTCATTTGTGCACAGGTCACAATCTTCCTATGCAGGCTGGTATTAATGTAACAGGGTAGACCCTCTGCCAGTGCCAGCAGGTTGTGATAATTGGGGCCCTCCCATACAAGATCTGTGGAAAAATTGATGCAGCAAGCATGGATCCTGAACCTGACTGTGTCTTTCCAAATAAAGATCATCTGAGCGGGGTTGCACAGTACTAAGTCACACTCCCGCTTTCACGCGCTTCTTCTGCCTACGACAGAAAGAGGAACACTTTTTGACGCAAACCATGTAGGAATCCACGGACAGCCTGGAGCAGATGGGTTGGTCCAGCTTTGCACTGGTTCAAACACATGTTTTCCTCCCCAATCTAAACCCATTTAAACGAGCATGATTTGCGGATGCTCCCCGTTTTACACATCACAATATGGGGAAAGCATGCAAGTTTTGTGTCATTGTCTGATTCACTTAACGCCAATGCAGGTATAGGCTACTTCATGGTACACCCTGTTGAGCCAGCCACCACAGAATGTGCCAACCTCATGCCATTGATCCCTTTAGCCTTCGGCAGGAGCCCTCAAGCAATCCTGCAGTACCTGCTGAACTAGCCACTACAGAGTGTGCCCACCTCAAACCATTGATCTCCTTGCCTCAGCATGAACACCTCAAGCAATTCTGCTGCACCTGCCAAAGTAGCCACGACAGAGTGTGCCCACCTCAAGCCATTGATCTCCTTGGCCTTCGGCAGGGGCACTTCTAGCGTGGACACCTTGTAGTCCTTGGCCAGTTGCTCCCGGCAGATGGCCTCCACGGTGGTCAGCTGTGAGGCGTCCACAGGGCCTACTCATAGTCACACAAAGCAGGAGAAAAAGTGTGCATGCACATTTTTGTGTGAAAGTCGAGGAATAAGACTTAAAAAGACAATGCTAGCACTTGCATTGGTAAACCTGCCCTCCACGGGCTTTGCAGCAACTTGCTTCCACTACCCAGTAACAAAACAATACTATCTACAATGGGGAGCACTCGGGAGAATGCCTGGGCCCCTCACCGTTGTTGGAGAAGTCAAAGCGCAGCCTGTCTGGGAGCACGATGGAGCCCTTCTGGTCCACATGCTCACCCAGCACTTCCCTGGGGGTAGAAAAAGGAGCAGGCAAACGGGTGAATGACGAGAGGACGGCAAGTAGTAGCACAGCAGCACAACGCAGCAGGCAGTGCCTGGCTCCAAAACAATGGGCCTGTAACAGTCAGTTAGGCTAACGCTGCAAACATGCAATGATTTTGCTTCGCATCAGTTTTGTGCGTTCACATTCAGGAGCAGGGGGATTGAAGGAAAGAGGAGCATGGCTGGTGAAAATAAAATTTGAACTTGAAATCCAAAGCAAGCCAGCATTCTAATCGTATGGAGCAACATGGCTGGTCTCCAGCATCAGTGATCATTTCTTTTTATGATTCATTATTATTAATTTATAATGTCAGCGTCTTTGAGCCCCAAAGCATGATCAATGCACTTCTGGCTGTATCTGCCTGGTGCGTGGGCAAGAGGCCCGTCAAAAACAAAACAAAAATTTGACGAGAAAACTGATAAAATTGTCTAGAGCATCATCATCAACAACAGCGATAACGAGGAAACTTGCACCCTGAAGGTGGCAAGCAAGCTTGCCTAACATCTTGAAAACTCCTAGGGCTGAAGTATGCTTGCAATTGCACTCCACTGAGGGCGCCTGTTCTTGGCTCGCTCGACATGGATAAGGATGAATCATTGGTGTGCGGTTAAGGCAGATTTTTGCACACAATTCTCTTCTCAGAGAGGCCCATCGTAGTCTTGCACTATAAGGCACAAGTGGGAGTACTCACCTGAGGGCGAAATTGAGGATGTGGGTGAAGGTGTGGTTGGGGGCGATACGCTCGCGCCGCGAGTAATCCACCTTAGCCACTACACTGTCACCCACTGACACAGTTCCCTTTGACAGCTGTGTGATGTGCAGCACGTAGCCAGCCGCCACCTGTCCACGTGTGCGTGATGTACAGCACATGTGCGTGTATGTGTATGTGTGTGTGTTATGTGCAGCGCGTAGCCAGCTGCCACCTGCTCATGCATGACCCATCATTGCATGACAAGTGGAGCCTTGTCAGACTAAGTTGGGTACATGCATGGCGGCGGGAACTTGGAGGGGCTTAGACTGACACACACGAGTGCATGCCAAGGGGAGCTTGTTGGGAATGAGACTGGCACAGGATACATGTTGCAAGGGCGGGGGACATGGGTAGCAGGAAAGGCAAGAAGTAAAGGGCCCGAAAAGATAAGGGCCCTTGGTGATGCCTGCCATACAGAGAGGGCTTTTGTAATGCCATGGCTGAATAGTTTGTCAGGGCACTGGTAGGTTGCAAAGAAAAGTGTGCCTGCATGCTCATGTCTGCAGCCCACGTGGTTTGATTGCTGCAGGTGATTTTAGAAGGCATACGTCTGCTCTTGCAACGCCCCAATCCTGTGCTCAGGAAGCAAGCTCTTGCCAGCCAGGGACAGGCTGAGCAAGGATGCTGGGCTTGCGACTGCCGTGTCAATTCATAAGGTTTTAAGCATCCATCCTCCTTTTCCTTCCTCTTTCTCCAGGAGAAGCACATGAGCATGTCCTTCAAGCTGTGGAAAAAATGGAGAGGTGCGGTAAAACAATTGGAATCCACTCAAGAGGTCCAAGAACCTGATGTTGGACAAGTTCAAAGCACAGTCGTCGCACATGACAGATTGCATTGAACAAAACACGCTCAATCCTCTACCGTGGTAGCTGCTGTGACCTGCTGAAAATTCAGGGCCAGCAATACAAGGGCTGAAAGCAAAACAGATTGTGCCGTGTATTGGATGTGCCTGCATGCTCATGTCTGCAGCCCACTTAGTGTCGAATGCTGCAGGTGATTTGAGCAGGCTACCATTGGTGTTGCAACACCCCTACCCTCCCATGGAAGGAGCAAGACCCTGCCTGTCAAGGGGGACACGGCAAGGGTGCTGGGCTTGCAAGAAATACTACACTTTTGAACAACTATTCTGCACAAAGTGCGAAACAAAACAATGCTCCAAATCATATTGGCATGTAGCTGGCTACATGCATGTCTTACTCAGTGCCTTCTTGCTTAGTTTTGGCAAGCAGGACTGAGGGCAGGCAATCTCCAGGCTGTAGGTTTCTGGCAATCACACAGCCCACCAGAGCTAATGCAGCAGAAACAAAGCGGGAAAAGTAGACTAGGATCAACTTCGGTGCTTACACACAAAAAAACTTTTGTTATGCCATGATCACAAAAAACCGTCACATCCACCATTGCGCCCTCCGCCAATCAGTGAAGGTCTGGCGCACACCACCAAATACTCCCCGTGCTGCCTGCACTCCCACCTGTGTGTCTTTAACATCCACAGCAGCGCTACCGTTGACTTCCACCAATGTACCCGTATCGCCCACTTGGCCACCTGCGCACAGCAGCCACAGCAGCTTCGTATCAGCACACTGCTCTTCAGCCCACACTCAAGCACTTCTGAGAGTGCCCCGGCGTTCCTGGCAGTGCTCATGCGCTCCTATGCACACTCAAGAGGTTTTGCTGGCTCCCAACAGCGCGGCCTGCACACTAGCGCTTCTGTCAGCACCCATGCGCCTACCACAGTTCTCCTGGCACTTAAGCATCATTGCATGCGGCGCTGCATGTTCCTCCTGGCACTTGAGTGCCCCTGTATGCAGCCCCTGTTCATGTATGTATGTATGTATGTATGTATGTATGTATGTATGTATGTATGTATGTATGTATGTATGTATGTCATATGTATGTATGTATGTATGTATGTATGTATGTATGTATGTATGTATGTATGTATGTATGTATGTATGTATGCCTCTCTCTCTCTCTCTCTCTCCCCCTCCCCTTCCCCCCCCCCCCCAATACACACCTGATTCTCCGTAGAAGGCGGTGCGGTCCAGGATGATCCCAAAGGGCCCAGCTGCATCGTTGGCTGCAGAGGTGCTCTGCAGGGAGGGGGAGGAACAAGCATGGAGGTAAAGAAAGAAAAGGGCCAGCCAAATGGCTGCGTGCTTTTACAAGGGAACCATGCGGGCAAGGCACACAAGCTCAAGCTTTTACGGTTAAGCTGATGAAGCTTAAGGATGTGGAGCATGCAATATATGAGTGGTCACAAACGGTTTCCAGCAAGAGCAGGTGTTCACATGAGCCTTGACGTTTGACATTGGGGAGGCAGTCAGTGCATAAGACAAAGGTACATGGACGAACAGAGTGTGCGTATAAGACAAAGGTAATGAGCAGACAGACTCTGAGCAAAGCATGAAACTCAATCGCAGTATGAGCAAGAGAGCGCCAAATGCATATCTGAGGATCAATTTCTTCAAAGAAAGCTATGCAGGCGGTGAAGTACTTTTCCACTAACTAAGGAAAAGGGCCAACATGTTTGATAAAACTCATTTCTACCAATTTTGGTACTAAAGCAAAAAGTTGGGGATTCAAGCAGATGCTGGCCATGAGTTAAAAAGGCGCATGGCATGCGTAACCCATCCCTGGGTCCAAACACTTCTGTGGAGAGATAGCATCAGTCAGCTGCATATAAGTGCCAGGGTAGTCCCAACCGAACATATGTCTGTGTCGATGGCAACCCTGATATACAGCTACAGCCATGTTCATCAAGCCTGTCCATGCACGATTGTCTGTGTGTCCATGGACAGAGTTACAGGGAAACAAGGCAGACGCGTGCACACGCATGAGGCGCACAGTCGACCTTAGGGCATGCTAGCTAGTCGCGGACAAGCACACAAGGGGCATACCTGCACGTAGCCTGCAGGTGTGAGAATGGCTTTCACGGTCGCAGTGACATCCGACCAGCTGTACTTGTGGCTGTCATCCTGCAGCAGGAAAAAGCACGGGGAGGCATCACCTTTTGGGATGCATGCATCAAATGCTCAAAGCAAAAGGGTCCATTGAGGTGAGCAGCGGAAGGAGGAGGCCACGAATGCCTGTGTGTGCATTGCAGCATAAACATATGCGCATCATCAACGGCAAAAGCATTGAGTGCAGTTAGGCAACACAGTATGCAGTTAGGCAGGAAGTGGCGATACACATGCACATCACAGGAACAGCACCCATGATACCCTTAACTGTGCACGATTCTTGTACACATCAATGACTTGCTCCCCATCCCGAACACCATGTATCACGTGCTAGATAAACATGCCTCCTCTCCCAAGCACCCCAAAAATGAAGTGCAAACTAGTTCTGCAAGGAATGCGTTGTTCTGAACAGGATCCACAGGGTAATGGAGATGCTGCGCTGCAGCAGCCAACCCCCTGAAAGACGCACATACCGTGATGGGGATGCTGTGCTGCTGCAGCCAACCCGTGGCCTCTGCCTCAAACTTGATGCCTGTGCCTGCAGCCTTCTTGCCTCCTGCACGCGACCTCTCTTTGGCCTCAGCCATGGCGACCTCAAAACCTGCGCGCACACACACACACGTGTGTGTCATGGTGGTGGTGACAGCATGGAAGCCGAGCGCGCCATTTGGGGCACTTTGTTGAGGTACAAACACTGAGCAAGGGTTGGGCGGGTGCAACAGTGGGGACCATTTCCTGCTTGAGTTGTGGCCATGTGGTCAGAAGACACTCTTATACAACAAAGCTAGCAGTGCTGACAATGAGCTACTTAATGAGCCCACCAAAGCAAGCAATGAGCAAGGAGTGGGTGTGTGTGACAGCCAAGGAGCGCGCGCTCTTTGGGTTCTGCCTATTGTGTATTGAGCATTGTCAGGCCTAAACAACCCTGCCAGTAGTATTTTGCAGGGGAGGGGTGAGCATACCATAGAAAGGAGCGGTCATGCTTGCCCACATCAGAAAGGCAAAGCACTTGCATCCTACAGACCACTGCTTAGTCGTAGCTCATGCATTCAAATTTGATTACAAACCGGCCCCTTGCTCGTCCACCTCGCATTGTGTTGATGACACAAGCTTATAGACTCAAGAGTTCATTGCATCCCAACTGCATGCTGGCACCTTGCTTGTCCACACTGAGGCCACGCTCCTCAGCCATCAGCTCTGTCAGGTCCACAGGGAAGCCGTACGTGTCCCACAGCTCGAACGCATCTGCGCCTGACACCTGGGTGGAGGGCAGGTTCAGACAAGGGCAGGTTCAGACACAAGGGCAAGCCAAGATGAGTTACTTGCAGGGCGTCAGGACGTTGCATGTTGCTTGGCAGGGTGCCCTGTGAACGCACTCACGACCAAAAAGACAGGTTTTGACAGATTATAACTTGTCAGGTTAATGTAAAAATAAGCACACACAGGAGTATGCAAGGCAGGTCTGCTGAGGTGTACCCGCATTTGCTTGCTGAGGAGAATGCACTAAGCTGCACCAGTGTGTGTCTGCTGAGGAGTGTGTTAGGCAGGTCTGCTGAGGTGCACCCTTTTCAGGTGCCAGGGCCTACCATGGGTTGCACGGCAGACCCTGGCAGACACCTACATACACATTCAGCATGCGGCAGTGTAAAACTGCTACCCAAAGCGGCACATTGCCACCGATAACAACACAGGTGCACAAGGCTTGCAGCGCATGCCTAACACACACTTTGCAAAGAATCCCTATAAAGTGAACTGCACACCTTGTGCCTCGTTGTGGTGCACCATCAAAATGCACATCTGTTCATCTCTAACACAACCTCCAAATACTGGCCCGAATTTGCACACACCAAGCAACCTTTTTGCTATAACATCCACCACTCCCCTTGCTCTTGACATTTAGTCCAGCACCTCCTCCAACCCCAAAATGAAAAAGGAGTGTGCTCCACTAGAAGAGTGTGGCATACACAGCCCTGACCCACCTGCGTCTTGCCCTCCTTCTTCAATGCCTCTGCCTGCTTCTTGAAGCGGTCGATGCCCTTCAGCAGGGTGCGGCTGAAGGAGGTCTCCTCCTCGGCGATGCATGCATGGATGACGTTGCGGGCAGCACGCAGCTCAGGGAACACGCTGGAGTAGTTGTTCACAACCACATCCACCAGCTGCGGGGCAAGAGTAGAGGGAGGAAATGGGAGGTTGTGGCAGTGGGTCAGTTGGGTGGGTTGTTCGTGAGCAAATGCTGGTGTGCGTGTGCGTGCGTGCATGTGTGTGTGTGTGTGTGTGTGTGTGTGAAGAGAGATACCATCATGCTCAGGCATGCATATACGTACATAAATTTCATGTAAGCATGATGAAGATCAAACCCATGATGCATCCAGAAAGGTTCCAGACAGCACTTCAAAAGTGAAACACATGGATAGCCACCAAAAGCCACTCATCACACACCTGTGCAAAGAAGCCCTCCTTTGCACCCAGCACCTCACGCCCGTAGCGCACAGCGCGGCGCAGCACACGGCGCAGCACGTAGTCCCGGCCCTCAGGACCTGGGCGTGCCCCGTCAGCCATGGAGAAGCACAGGGTGCGGATGTGATCAGCTACGACACGGTAGGCCATGTCCTTGCCATCAACATCATCCTTGCCCACCTGTGCGTGCGTGTATGTGTTGTGTGTGTGTGTGTGCGCGCGCGCGTGCACACAGAATTTTGTAAAACGGACGTATGATTCACATATTCAAGACCAAGGATGCATGATGCACTTGCATGAGCTTAGTTTTCGAGGAAGTCCAAAGTGAGTTCTCCCTTCACTTGTGGGCACAGCACACCAACCAAGCATTCTTGAGTTTCCTTCTCGAAGCTGCACAGACATTCGTGTACCTTGCTTCTGCCATGTTCCTGTTTTCTTCGGTGGCTAAAAACATGCGCAAGCTCAGAAACCCACTCTGAGCCCTTCAGAAAGCGGATTCAAGCCACACTGTCTCCTCATAGTCCCTCGCATCCCAAACACCTCTTCCACAAGGACCTCAGACATTTTGAAGGGTTCACACTGGGTGTCTGGAGGCCCTGTCCACAAGGACCGCAGGCACTTAGAAGGGTTTATAGCCCCCTATATAGGGGGGTATCTGAAGGCCTGTCCGCCAGGACCTCGGGCACTCTGAAGGGTTTATAGGGGGGTATCTGAAGGCTTGTCTGCCAGGACCTCGGGCACTCTGGTGGGTTCATAGTGGGTCTCTGAAGGCCCTGTCCACAAGGACCGCAGGCACTTTGAAGGGTTTATAGGGGGGTATCTGAAGGCCTGTCCGCCAGGACCTCGGGCACTCTGGTGGGTTCATAGTGGGTCTCTGAAGGCCCTGTCCTTGCTTGACTGCACTTTAGTGATGCGTGTGACCCCATCAAAAACAGGGACGAGCAAGCTGTGAGCTCGCGCACGCACCCACCCACCTTGTCCCCATACGGCCGCGCCTTAGTAATACGAGCAATCTCATCAAAGATGGGCGTGAACAGGTCGGTGGCATAGTTTGACATCTTGTTCTGCATGATGCTGGTCACGCGCTCCAGGCCCATGCCTGTGTCCACATGCTTGGCAGGCAGCTGGCGCAAGCTTCCGTCTGCCTCGCGGTTAAACTGCAGGTGTGTGTGTATGTGTGTGTGCATGTGTGCGCGCGCAGGACTATGTGTGTCATCAGAAAAGAGGCAGATGGAGCAAGGGATAACCTGATTTTGTAGGAAAGCCTGATCGGCTAAGGGACATGGCAGCTTGGTTTGAAGTGATTGCTGCAGCGTGTAGGCCTCAGCATGGGCCCACAAGCCTGTGCAGGCTTTCTTCTTCCTTGGATGTTCATACCGAAAAAAATTCCAGCCCTGGCCCAAAATGTGCAAGGACACTAAATTGCAGTTCAAATATGAACTGTACGAATGTCCGTTCGTGCAGGTGTGCTTAACAACTTCTTGCAGGTGTGCTTTGAGCTTTTCTTGCAGGTGTACATTGATTCTTTCTTGCAGGTGTGCTTGGCATGTAAGCACAAACACCAAAAAGTGAAAACGCAACAGCCTTGCACCATCAGCGGAAACAAAGAACATAGCATCTGCCTGTGCACCCAATTCAGTTCTAGCTATTGCTCAAGAGGGGCCAGGCTTGCATGCCAACTGCATCGTTCAGGAGTCAGATGCCTGCTACCCTTGCTACCACAGCTACACGAGCACATTGTTCCTGCAACCCCTGCCACCATACCTGGATGAACACGTTGTTCCAAATCTCCAGCACATTGGGGTCATCTTCGTTAACAAGGTGTGCAGCCTCACGGCCTCCAATCCTATACATACCCATTGTGTGCATGTGTGTGTGTGTATGTGCGTGTGTGCACGCCCACGAGCGTTCGGGAGGGTGGTTGAAAGAATGAGTGAGAGTGTGTGTGTGTGCGTGTGCCCGCGCACCCACAAACGTGTTCGGGAGGGTGGTTGAAAGAGTGTGTGTGTGTGAGAATGAGAGAGGGCCAGGCTATGGGCGCTACTTCCTGTTGCACTAGGGAAGGCTTTCTGAAAGGACTACAATAGAGCTTTGGAAGACGTGTGTTTCTCATTCGCATCCCCAAATTTTGTCTGCAGAGGCACGCAGTGCACTCACAGCTTTTGAGTCAAGCATAAATGTATTGACACAACACACCCACATACCCACCCCCACAAGCACCCCCACCCCCACACGCGCACGCATAAGTAGTGACACACACACCTGTCATAATGCACCTCTGTGCATGGGCCACAAGGCCCCTGGTCGCCCATCTCCCAGAAGTTGTCCTTGGCACCGCACGCCATCACATGGTTGGCAGGGAGGAACCTTCAAGTTTGCAGGCAATGACTCTTCTGTGGCTGGCCCCAGCGGTCGCACATTTGGAGCAGGGTGAGCACCTTCAAAACTTGGCAAGTACAAGGAACACCTGGGGCTCCATTACTACCATATCACCCAGCCACACGGCCCATCCCTGTAGCAGCAGACCTTTTTGAATTTGGCCTCCTTGCATGCAATGTGGCCTTAGCCATGCTTGTCTCTGAAGCACATGATCAGACCTCTGTCTGGCACTTCCAGTGAACCCAAACTGAACGGATTCTTCAAAAAATATTTCAACATATTCAGGTAAACTAACCTGAGCCAGATGTCCCTGGCCTCCTCATCTGCTGGAAGGCCTGCCTTGGGGTCACCCATGAAGTAGGTTGCATACAGGCGGTCTGCTGGCAGCTTGAACACCTGCAATGTGATGGATGTACAAACACACTCACTAATGCAGTGCGAGCACGCGATGGGGAGCACGCAAAACATGCTGTAATGTTCCCTTTAAAAAGCTTGTTGGCATGGAGGTTTGTGCACCTGTTGCCCTACCTCAGCCCACGTTGCACTTGTGGGATGCGAACAGAAAAGGCTAGGCTACCAGAAAAGGCTGTGTGCATTGATGGGAAGAAACGACCCCTGACTAGCAAGCAAGAAGGCGCTTAACCAAAACGAGGTCGCGCTTGTGGGATGCAACTCAGCCCATCCCACACAAGCAAGACGTTCTCACTCAGCTTTCCCATTTTTTGGCATTGATAATTAATTCTTCAAAAGAAAGGGGATGCGACTCAGCTGAACCAAGGCAAGCATGCGATTATGTGCTGCTTTAAGGTGCACGCGTTTGCACTGTCCTCAGCTGCCCTCCTAGGCAGGTACAACAAAGTAAGTGCCCTTCCTTTCCCATTCTTGCGCCGTCCTTGTCCAAAGCCAAAGCACCAGAGATCTCATCCACCTTGGTGAGCAGCTCCCATGCCCATGAGATGGCCTCCTCCTTGAAGTAGTCCCCAAAGGACCAGTTGCCCAGCATCTCAAAAAAGGTGTGGTGGTATACATCCTTGCCCACATCATCCAGATCATTGTGCTTGCCACCTGAGGCAGCAGCAGCAGGGGCAGAGAGCTCATGGTGGTGGATGATGGTACAGCAGGGCAGGGAAGCGCAGGGGAATGGATGGATGTGCAATGAAGGATTGCGAGATGTGGCACCAGAGCCACCGAAAATTGGATCGGGTGCGTGCGCATGCATACCCAACCATCTCAGACAACTTGCTTCATTCTTGGCTGCAAACGTGCATGTATGAAAGCGCATTGATGTCAGGAATGAACCATTGCAATTCATTACTAAGGCCCTTTGGTGCAGGAAGCTACAGCCACCAGGCCTGACTAGAAGCACGCTCACGCGCGCACGTGCACGTGCACGTGCACGTGCACGTGCACACACACACACACACACACACACACACACACACACACGCACGCACGCACGCACGCACGCAAAAACACACAGCAGTGGTGGCGCGCAAGGGCAGTACCTGCGCGGATGCATTTTTGGGAGTTGCATGCCCGCTTAAGCTTCCCCATGTCACTGTTGGGGTCCACGATGCCCAGGAACACCTGCAAATCAAGCGCATTACATGATTGTGGATGGAGCTCTGTAAATAGGTTGCCATTCAAGGATGGGCTGGAGGTGCAAGCAACCTGACCCACTGGGGGGATGGCAAGCTGGTTCACATGACGATAATGCCTAGCAGTGATGATGCATTGTTGTGGTGCATGGCCTGTGGTAATTACAGCGCAGGGCTGAAACATGGGCAGAGGAGATGTGGACATCCAAGAACGCCAAAGTTAACAACTGTCAACTTAGTCACTGAAATTGTCACCAACGTTGAACATTGTCATCAACAAGAAACATTGCCACTATAATGCTTTTGACATGAACTGCGTCACTGCACACTGGGACATTGCCGTACTGAGGTTGCGTGAACACATTATTGTAGCTCAGCATGGGATCTGCACACTGGTAACCAGCTGAGTAGGACTCACAGGCTTGTACTGGTTCATGCCAGCATTGATGAAGAGGAGGGTTGGGTCGTTGTGGGGTACAACAGGGCTCGACGGCCAATTCCTGCGACAGCAAACACGCAGCAGCATGACATGTCAGAAAGAGGAGCACATGTCATTCAATCTCCTGCGTGTGCTTCTTGCTGCTCTTCTGCAAACACACTCGGGAAGAATGCTGTTTGAAACTGTTGAAGGACACCATTCTTCCTGGAGGCGTTTACAGGAGAGCAGGCAGAAGCACCCGAACATAAGGTGCAAACCACAGTGCTTGTCTTATGCAGAGCAAGGGAGGAGCAGTCACTCTTCAACCACTGTGCACTGGGACGGAGACTCTGTTGAACTTTTGTCTGCGGCTTGCTACTTATGAGGGAGAAACTGAAAACAGAGCTGCTGGAGCAGACCCACAGAGGCACATGCCCAAGATTTTGGGCCAAACACCAGCAAAAAAAGAGTACGTTCATGCAGGAAAACGAGGCAAGATAGGCAAACAAGGGTCAGACGAGCAAAAAAAAAAGGAGACATGCAAGCAAGAAACTGAGGCATGATAAGTAGACTAGGGTTGGAACAGCTTGATGCAACAGGGCAAGCCAGGTAGCCAGTGCCAGCAGCAGGAATGGGACAGCAAGGAACGCGGGCTTCACTAACAGCTGAGCCCAGCAACAACAGCCACACTGCTCCAGCGCATCTCTGGTGAGACCACTTTGCCCACAGCTCAAGCATCCCCCCGAGACTCACACATGGGCCTTGGTCTCAAAGAACTCTGTGAAGGCCGCACGCACGCGCGCGCCCGTCCAAGGCTCGTAAATCATCTGCAGGCGCAAGATAAATGGCACTCGTTGTGCTGCCGTTTGTCCTGTGGGAGTGGACCTCCCAAAGGCTCAGCAAACAGCCACTGCAGCAGGAGAGGTGTGCATAGCATTGTCCTCTGACACAGCAAGAGCTAAGAACTGCTCTGAGGACCATGGCTCACTAGGTGCGCGCACACAAACACACGCGCACGCATGCGCGCTCGAGCATCCAGTCCAAAGCATTAACACTCACCCCCATTATGGGTGTCAAGGGATGGGGCCCAGGGCCCCAGGGTTGTCCAGTGGGGTGGTAGGTGTGGCGCTTGGCTGGGGGCACCATTGCAGCACCCTGCAATGAAAGGACACACGCAGAAGCACAAATAACGCCCCATATGGCATCATCTGGCACTAAGGCACCTGCAGGGAAGGACACAGGGTACGCACAATCAAGGCGTGACACACCAGGCTGCAGCTTGCAAGGGAGAGACACGAGGCATTCGTACAAGGGATGGGTCATACGAAGGGTTGGGTAGCCACCTAGCCGAGCCTTCCTGAGGGCAAGGCTAGGCGAGGCTTGGGGAGGCTATCTGACGGAAGGGCCTCACCCTTGGTGGGAACGAGGGTCACCAAAAAGTGTGGGAAAATTGCCTGAGAATCTAAATTAAATCCTTAAAAATTCTTAATAATAATAAGTCAATAACAATGTCCCTGGTTGTGTTATAGGATGATCCTGATGGCAGCGCCATAGGAGTAGATGTTGGTGAGAAGCTAGGATATGCAGCAGCATGGTGGTACCTACATGCAGATGCAGTTTTTGAGGCAAACAAGAAGCAGGAAGGGAAGGCATGGTGGTGGCAGTGCGATTTGAGGTACTTGTGGCCATCTCTGCAACTCAGGTGCTGAGCAAGCTGCAATGCAAGCACCGCTCTCGCCTGGCTCTGGAGCACGCCAGGAAGCTCATCTATGTGCGCTGCACGAGCAGGCAGTTCATTCTCAGGAGGATGACCTAGAAGCTAGCTTGCAGCTGCACGAGGAGGAAAACAAATAATAGTGATGACAGGGGTAGTGCAGTGAGAGGGGAGTGGGGGAGGGGAGCAAGACAATGTCGTCTGAACTGTTTCAACTCATTTGATTTGCTGGACAGCTGTCCCAGTTAAAAATAATTCAATAAATATCAGTATAAAGCAGCTGAAAAAACTCGGATGGAATGGAGCCTCCTGTGAGACGCAGGTTCCTAATCATGACCTCTCAATGAGGCCCTATCCAAAAAGGCCAAGCCTCTTCCAGGCTTGGCGAGCCAATTTGAAAATCTGGGACACCCTATTTACCCATTGCTAGTCATACGTGTTTGGAGAACACGTGTAAGGCAAATTTTGTTAATAAAACGCGTATTACATGTATGGCAAGCAAAATCAAATTGTTGGCGAAGCCCCAGTCATGGGGCGTGAGCCCTTGAGTTTTTCTCCTTCTGATAAAGTTCACTCCTGGCTGCCCTGGCCCGCACATCCCATGCCCTGCAATCCGACGTGCAGGCCCAGCAAATAAGTTTATCGGGGCTGCCAAGTTTGGGTAGCTTGCAGTGTGCATAGTTTTGGGGCACATAGTCATGCTTGGTAGCAAAGAAGAAGCTAACCTGCCAAGGGGGCCAAGCCGGCCACTCCATGCCCACAGAGCAGCACCTGATGGCACGATGATCAATCAGAATACTTCCTTGTGTACCTTTGTTAAGTCAGGAGCCTGGGGGTGGCCCGACTGATGGGAATATCAAAATTCTCCACGGAGGATTCCAGCTTGCCATGTCCAACGGATGCCCATAACTCCAATTTCGATAAAATTTTAAATCATCTAACTAAGGTGTGATGAGCAACGCGAGTTGACAAGTGAGAGCACAGAGGTTTGCTCGTGTGACGCGGAGCAGGCCCTGCACTCCTGTCCTATTGTGTGGATGAGGGAGCCTCAGAAGCACAGCCTGCTGCTGATTGTCTCAGGAAAGCAAGTCAGCAATGACTAGCAGGAGCTGCGCAGCTTGCATGGCGCACACAGTGCATGCATGCATGAACGAGGCATGGTCTGCTGCAGGAAAGTCATGCATTGTCACCTCTGTGTAAGGAAGGATTGGATTCGTCAATTTTTTAGGGTCGCTTGCGACGCTTCCCTCACTTGTATGTTGAGCAGGGGCTGTTTTATCAGCACCCTGCTGGGAAAAAATACCAAGCACACACACAAATGAGGCTCACACAGCTCTGGCGCAAGGAGCCAGGCTGCAAGGCAGCATACGCTATGGTGATTAAGCACAAGCACGAGCAAGCACGCATATGTATGCCGAGTAAGGAACCCTGCAGCCAGAAAACTCTCCGGTGATGGTGGTTGTTGCGCACCAGTACGCCAGTCTCTGCAGCCAAGGCAAAGGGGCTCACTCCTGCCCCATCGCCCACGCACCTGGAAGGCCTTCAGAGTGAGGGGGTGGCTGAACACGTCCTCCACCATTTTGGTAAACCGAGGGTAGGCTGCACGCAGGGGCTCGTCCATCATCACCAGCCACCAAAGCTGCATCTGCATGGCAACCACCAGCTCCTGCACAAAGGAAAGGAAAGTGGAGGAGAGGGTTACATAGCGGTACCTGCCTATGTGGGCAGTTTAGCTCAAGCAAATAAGATGCCTGTAACCAAGCCCGCTGCATGGCCCCACCAGCTCCAGCAAAAAAAAAAAAAAAAAACGACACAATTCATCAGTGCCATTCAGAAAAAGGAGGAGGGAGGCGGGCATGTATGTAGAGCAGGAGTGCGTTCCCAGAACGTCTGTGCAAGTAACACTGCAACATGCACCACTTTGTTCTTCGTTCATGAGTGACGGTCGTTGTGTCTGCACCAAAGCACCCCATGTGTTGCCAGATACAAGCATGCTACAAGAATCCAGTCAAAGGCACGGGTGGCTAACACCTAGTGTTAGCATTGCCCCGGGTCTCCCCCATCTGTCTAAAAATCAATTAGGCCACAGGCACAAGCACGCCATGCCAGTCCAGTGGGCGGCACAGGTAACTCACACAAGCATTAGCGCAATGCTCTAGCTCTCCCAACCTGCCTAAAGGGCGACAATGAGAGGGAATCCTTGTATCCATGAGCACACTCTGAAGAGGCGCAGGAGCCAGCCCATTGGATGAGCACCTACCGCCATGGTGATGTTGTTGCCAGTCAGGTAGGGCGTGTTTTGGGTTTCCAGGTGCTTCTCGGCCACTTTCAGCAAGTCCTCAAACTTGGACCAGCCTGCCGCAAACTGCTCCTCATTGAACGTGCTGCAGGCAGAGCCACCACCTCCCCAATGTCAGCACACAGAGCAGTGTTGTCAAAATGGGATGCTTGTGCATTGAAAAAACAAAGGATTTGCATTAAGGATACCTCATTCAGTCACCCAGCAACTCAGCCTCCTCCGAGCAGTGTGGAGCAGCAGAGACCCACACGGGCTGAGGGATTGAGAGCAGGCTTTCAGAGCCGTGATCAGAAGGTGCCCTTGATAGGGCCTCCTTACACTCAGCCTTGCCAGGCCTAGAACAAGTTTGCTTTGCCCTTGTAAGCAGGTACAGCTCAGTAAACCTTCCCTTAACACGCAGAGCCCTGCAAGGCTTGGACACAAGCCTCCGGAACTTCCGCCACCTCATTCAGGCTGCCTTCCTGACCAGATTCAGCAACACATTCCCTGCTGCTTGCAGCACCCACTCCAGCCATGGGTACACTCGTCACTAGCAGCACTGCTTCCACAAGCTTGCAGAAGGATGCAAGGGTTGGACACAGGTCGAATGAGCATGCACGTACAAAGCAGGGGCGAATACCACCCAGTCCTCAGCAAAAATTTAATGACGAGAGGTGGGTCGGAGCAGAGGCAGACGCTCATGGCCGATCAGAGGATTCCCAGGACAGCTGACCTAGGCACATGTTCTGGGCAAGGACTGCAAGATGCACCTGTTAGAGATTGCAAGCATTGCGCACAAAAGCCTTGAAAAGGTATCCAATTCTACTTACCCTGTGCCGAAGCCCATGATGTTGTACAGGCTGAGCTCAGTGGCCCCATCAAAGCCATTTGCCCAGTCCATCCACATGTCGATCACTGCTCTGGTGATATCCTGCTCAAATAAGTATGCATGCATGTGTGTGCGCGCGACACGCTCAAACAAATAGGAGAGGGGGCGGGGGGGGCATATGCACAAACATGAATACAAATGTTGTTACCCACATGATAGGCAGATGAGTGCCTATGACCCTTCAAAATTAATGTGAGTGAAATTAATACGAAAGGCCTGAAAACAAATACTGGTAGGCTTTCACCTTTTGCATGCAAGGGAGCATGCGGTGTCAGGAAGGGCCTCATCCACCTGACCCTAAAATGGACAAATACCAAGCAGCTCAATATTTGATGCAGGAAGACTGCAAGGCTGATTTTTAAACTGTTTTTTGCTCCAGAAAGGTGCACATCCAAGTCCTGTCCAAGACACTGTACGAGAGGCACCTGGATCCCCAAACATAGAGCTAGCACCCTCAAGAAGCTGCTCCACTCGCTCTCTCACCTCAGCAGAGGTTGGCTCTGGGTAGATGCCTGTTGGCTGAGGCGAGTGCGTGGCAATAAAGCGGCATATGGCGTTGGACTCAAAGATGGGTCCGCCAGGCGTGACCAGCAGCGGGAACTTGCCATTGGGGTTCATCTGTTAGTTAGAGAACAGCAGTGTTATGAGTCGACGCACTCTTGAAAAGTCCATCGTGTTGGTGAAGAAGACAGCAAATCACAGACAGACAGGTGCCTACTGCCACTTCATTGCTTTTGAGATTGTGCGACGCTGATTCCTGCTCGAGATGCGTTATCATACCAAAAGGTTGCACACCACCGTTTTTGGACAGAAGGAGGCGCACCTTCAGGTACCAAGGTGTTTTGTTCGTAATGCCCATCGTGAAAGGCGCCTTTTGGATTTCCACGTTGGCAAAGGCGGCCACGAGCTGTGCCTGTGTGTGCAGAATGCGTCAGGGAAAAAGCGGTGTTATAATTGATAAAGATAAAAGGCATAGCTTACATCATGTACAGCTGGCAGAGACTTTTGCACACATGCACACCAATTGTGTGTGCAGAGGCTTGCAGGTTATGTAGGGTAATTTTTCCTGTCCCCAAAATTCTGTCTGCATGGAGGAATAGACCTGCTAGAGCCAGGTAACACCGTGGTATGATAGACCGTAGCAATCAGCCAGCTCTTTTGAGCTTGTTGTCCTCCATTACATGGTGATCCCAGCGACTAAGTGTCCGTGCTTTGATATGCACCCATTCATAGCGTCTAGAGCAGCCAGGGGAGCGGAGGATAGAGCAGGCAAATCTGAGTAGCGTACAAAAAAAGTCAAGCTCTCGCGTGCTGTTGCCCATCCACCCCGCGCATGTCATGTGTTCCAGCCAACAAGCACAATCGCTGCCATGAATGGGGTAGCTGGAGTAAATGGGGGGGTATGCGCACCTTGAGAGCTCGTGGCCCTATGCCATACAGGGTATAGGGTGCCATGGCAGTACACTGCCCTTGGTCACCGCTCCCTTGTCAACGCAGCCCAGCGAGAGAGTGGCTGTGCCAACCTGCGCGGTGCAAGCATAGAAGCAAAACAATGCTGCTCCGCAAGACATGCATGGTAGCTTAGCCAGCATGCTCTGTGAAGCTCATCTACACACTCAGCAAATCAAGCTGGTCAAGCAGGAAGATAAAGCAGGAAGATATGGCACATCTGTGTTCCGGCTGCAGATGCATGAGTCCACCAGTCCACATGTCCACAAAATGCTTATGGACGAATGCAGGTTGAGGGTTGATATAAGTTCTAGTTAAGTCATGCATGTGTGCGTGCCGATGCTGCACAAGAGCAGATGTAAACGCAAACATACGCGCTCTCATGTGAGGAGCCGCAGACAAAGCCAGGCTGTTCATGCACAGGAGCCTGATTGCCAAGCCATGCCATGAGCATGCATACCATACAGGATCAGCATCATCATCAGAAACTATGGTAGTGAGAAGGCGTTGCAAGGCTGCACCACCCACCCACCTGAGCTCAAACACCGAGTAGCGAACGCCAAGGGAGTAGCTCTTCAAAACAATGTTCTTAATTTGTTTCTCTAAACGTTTGCAAGGCATTTCACAGTTACGTTGCTCGCAACAATTTGATCATCCCCGCATACGCCGCAGGCATTGAAAACAAAATGATTCGTGCTGGCTCGAACCTGTTGAGGCAGACTTTGTCGCAGCAGCAGAGCCATGTGGGCTCTTTTTGCAGCGCTGGCTACGCCAGCAACGCCTTCACCGCCACCCTGTTTCCCGGCGATGGTGGGTAAAAATACACGGAAAAATATTCTCCTGAAGCAGGGCCGCCCTCCTTCGCCGATACATGTATCGTTAGCCTTCCCGACATGTGCTCCGCTCACGCCCGTCCTGCACGCCATCGGCCGCAGGCGTGGGTCCCGAAATCGCCAGCGCTGTGAAAAGCATTTATGCTGCCGCGGGCGTGCCTGTGACCTGGGATGAGCAGACTGTTGCGAAGGAGGTGGACCCACGCACCAACTCCTTCGTCACTCGAGATAACCTGGACTCTGTGCTGGTGCGCGTGGTGCTGTCGACTGTGTTTGCGTGGAATCAGCTTTGTGTGGGAGTCGGGCTTGTTTCCGAACCAAGACGATTGAGTCAATTGAGCTGCCTGCAACTCTGTTGATGCGTACTGGCAACAGCTCTCTGCGCTCATCCTCCATCCCCTCCCTCTCCCTCCCTTTGCAGAAACACAAGGTTGGACTGAAGGTGAGTCTGCCTGGGAAATAGGCGGGGATGTGTGTGCAGCATGTCTATGTTTCAGGGCAGTAACCAAAATGTCAAACATTGTCCTGTCCTGAAGCCCTTCTTTCAGCACCTCCTCTCTGCCACAAACGCACTCCTGCTTGCCAACAACATCCAACATCCAATGCCCAGGGCCCCATGACAACCCCCATTGGCAAGGGATTCCGGTCCCTCAACCTGACTCTGCGCAAGGAGCTCGAGCTGTTTGCCAATGTGCGCCCCTGCTTGAGCCTGCCCGGCTACAAGACCCGGTACGACAACGTGGATTTGGTGACGGTGCGCGAGAATACGGAGGGCGAGTACAGCGGCCTGGAGCATGAGGTCGTCCCTGGCGTGGTGGAGAGCTTGAAGGTGCACAAGAGCTGGGTTTTTACATCACCTGCACGCATGAACACAAGCAACCAGGTTTCTCAGCTGGGATTGATCCCGCACTGCTCTCTCTTGACCTGGTAGCAAGGTGGCTGCTCTTCACTGAGCACACATGCATGCACAGCGTGCTGACAGATGCGACTCATGCAGGCTGCACAGAGCAATAGACTGATTGATTGCAGTGGCAACATTAACATGCTGACTGTTGCTAGAGTGCTGACTTGGTACCAAGTGTGAGCTCATCCATGAATGGTGTAGCCGCTGATCCTGCACAGCATGTTCAGGACATACCTGCACATGACGCTCTCCAACACAGGGGACAAAAGTCAGCAGACGATGCAGCAACCTTGTCACATTTGATTGCAGGTCCCTTACACACAAATCCTGCAGCAGAAGCAATCCTCAGCATTGTGCCATCACTTGCTAACACATGTGCGCTGTCACACAGGTCATCACCCGCAAGGCCAGCACTCGCGTTGCAGAGTTTGCTTTCAAGTATGCCAAAGAAAACAACAGGTGAGGCGTGCAAAAAAAAGGTGCGCATGGACAAATGATCGAATTCCTGTTATGCACTGCCGCAGATATCAAAGCCATCAGCACCTCAACTGTGGGCCATCACACAATGCCAACTTGCTCGATCACCTGACTCGTCCCCTCTCTCAGGAATAAAATCACTGCTGTGCATAAAGCCAACATCATGAAGAAGGCAGATGGGTTGTTCTTGGAGTGCTGCCGAGAGGTCAGTGAACAGAGGCATCCTGCCTGTTTCAATGTGAATGCAGCAGGAACAGATGCGCTGCCTGTATAATTTGTGTGTGTGGAAGGGCTGAAAGGGGCGGGGAGTCCAGCTCCTTTTTGCTACTGCTTGTTGATTATCTGTGCATTCTTGATTGATTCATGGGTGGGGGTGGAAGGGCTAAAAGGGGCGGGGAACCTAGCTCCTTTTTGCTCCTGCTTGTTGGTTATCTATGCATTCTGGGATGACTCTATTGAGCGCAACAAGTCCAGTAGCATGGAGCCTGTTTGGAAGCTCAAGTGAAGCATCCAATTAACCCTGTCTGACGCCTGCGCATCATGCAACTCAGAAGCTTGCCTGTACATACTTTCGTCAGGTTCGCGAGAAGTACCCTGAGATCCAGTATGAGGAGGTCATTGTAGACAACTGCTGCATGCAGCTGGTGAGTGGTGCAGGGTTGACCTCTTCACTTTGCCGGAAATAAAAGGAGCAGACTGTTGATTGCCTTCCATTTTTTGCATATGCATGCAAGCGTATACATACACAATCACGTTTGCACACGCGCGCACACACACGCGCGCGCACCCCCCCCCCCCCCCCCCCCCCCCACACACACACACACACACACACAGGTGCGCGACCCAGGACAGTTTGACGTGATGGTGATGCCCAACTTGTATGGAGATATCATCAGTGATTTGAGCGCTGGCCTCATTGGAGGCTTGGGCTTGACGCCCTCTGCCAACATTGGTGCGTCTGACCCTGAATTGAGCGCCAGAATGATTAGTTACCCTGCTTAGCGACCTCTAAGCATGCTAATTTGTTTTTGCTCATTGCTTCCATGGGCGAAGCACAAGCCTCACCTGTAAGTACCGGAGAATGACAATGGCAGGCCAAATTCATGCACGACGCGAGCATGCAGAACCATGAAAAGCGCGATAAGCAAGTGGAAATGAGAGAGAGAGAGAGAGAGAGAGAGAGAGAGAGAGAGAGAGAGAGAATGAATTGAAATGGTTGTTGAAAAGAAATGAAGGTCGGGACCAGGTCTAGGTTCAAGTGTCAGGGGAGAAAGGCTGTACCGGTGATCCAGAGTACAAAAGTGCTATCAAGGCATGGATGCGCAGAGGTCCTCAAGCGCTGTCCACGCTGCGGTGCTTTGATCGTCATTCTCTCATAGCATGTGCCTATTCCTAGCATTGAATCTATGTGTGTGTGTGTGTGTCCCTCACAACAGGTGAGAACGGCCTGTGTTTAGCAGAAGCTGTGCACGGAACTGCACCAGACATTGCTGGAAAGGACCTTGCCAACCCCACCGCTCTGGCCATGTCGGGCATCATGATGCTGCGCCACAAAGGCTTGACCAAGGAGGCTGACAAGTGAGTCCAGGACAGGAGAGAGTGAACACGTGGTTCAGAGAAGGGAACATGCCAGGCATCATGATACTGCACCGCTTGGGCTTCTTGTCAGCAAGGAGTCTGACTAGAGAGTTGGGACAGCAAGATGTGTGCAAAGGAGGGGAAAGAGGTAGGGCCTGCTGGGCCTTGCAGGATGCATGCGCCAGGCTGCAAGAGCTGCTGGTATAGACGGATTGAGATGCAAGCAAGTCCGTACACAGCTCTTTTGCGCTTACAGAGCGTCATGTTTGCATGTGATGTGGTGAACATGTGGTCACGAAAGTCATGTCAGAGGAATGATACTGCTCTCAGCACCTGGAGCCTTCATGGACAAATGAGTCCATGGAGGCCATCGGCTTCTCAAGGAACAGTCTTGATGATGAAAACGTCTTGATTGGCATCAATCCTACATGCATACCTTGAGCGCCTATGACCGTGGCATGTTTGAGCATCTGCGCCCTGCACCAGCCTTGCAATGAAGATGATGAAGAGAAGCTGTGGGAAAGCCAAACAAAAAGATGTCCTTTCGCCGCTGCTGCCTTCGCTCACCTCGCTTGTATTCTTCACCCATACCTGCTGAAGGCAGTTTCAGGCATGCATGCAGGACACTACTTACAGTTACAGACATTCAATTGTTACAAGCTTGCCTTACACACCTGCAGCATCCAACAAGCCATTCTCAAGGTCATTGCGGACGGCAAGTACCGCACCAAGGACTTGGGAGGCGATGCCACCACCAGTGATTTCACCAAGGCTGTGATCAACAGCCTGCAGTGAAGTCCAAGAGCTTTGCATTGACGCGGAGGCCTCAAGTCATG
The DNA here is from genome assembly GCA_914767535.2 of Dunaliella primolecta. Lineage (NCBI taxonomy): Eukaryota > Viridiplantae > Chlorophyta > Chlorophyceae > Chlamydomonadales > Dunaliellaceae > Dunaliella > Dunaliella primolecta. The sequence goes on from OU611752.1 coordinate 6,462,941, forward strand.
ACAAGGGTCCAGGATGTCATGATCATACTTCAGGCATGTACAGCCTACCCTAGTCATGAGCCCGATCTGCCAGCCTGCACCAAGGAAGCCTTATGCCAACCATGTATGCCTGGCGGTGGCTTTCCATGCAGCAGAGGCAAGATGGTCGTTTTTGCCGCTGGGAGCTGTCACTGTGGCTGCATCTTGCAGCAAATTCCATTCTGCTGTACTCACTCAGCTATTCTTGGCTATGTGATCAGTGTGTTCCATCGTCATGCATTTTGTCCTGACGTAGCTTGGAGGCATGCTGGATTGAACGGTGCGTCCTAGACTACATTCTTTACTGCTTAAAAGTTTATGACCGCATTTCAATTTGTATATGCAAGCAGAAGTACCCATGAAAGCAACCATTGGCTTTTTGACATTCTCTGCTATGAAGTGTGCTGCATTGAACCAAATGACTTTTTTCCATTTCTTATCTGGCTTCTTAATTCATTCCCCTAGAGGCAGGTTTTGCTGGAGTGGAAAGGGTTGCTGTCAAGGCGCAGGATATGGCACACATGAAGAGTTTCACAGTATGAGAAGAAGCAGGATAGGATAAGATGAAGTTGCATGGCTGTACCTGCCTACAAGGGCAGCTTTGCTGAAGCAAAAAGAAGCAGGGGTACTTGAAGAAAAGATACAGCAAAAAGTCACGGACCACGTGCTGATGCTTAATAGGTTAGATTAGGTTACACAGTTATAAGCCTTCGACCATGTGGTTTGGCTGCTCAGCTATCAGGTGAAGCAAAAATAATCGTGATAAGAGCCTTATCCCTGAGGGAAATAGATACACAAAGGAAAGTTGGGTTCACAAACAATGATGCAACAAAAAAATGACAAGCAGACAGCATAGGTTTATAGAATGGACCGTTAGCCACGATGTTGGGCTAATAGGCCTGGTGCTGGTACATTCCAGCACACGGAGGTGAACACGAGGAAACCAAAGAAAAGGGGTATGTCCAATGTTTTACAAGGTTTACAAGGTATACAAGGATAAGGCCTTCAGTCAAGAAGTGCGACTGCTAGCCTGCTCATAAAAGACAATCAATTCATGAAGGAAATAAGGAAGTTTATTGCTGTTCTGGTTCAAAAAAGCAGACACATCATGAGATTCTGCCTGTGAGAACAAGGGAGCATATTTCCTGCGGAGAGACCACCTGGGGATGTGTGCAATGGAAGGGGACATGTTGTTCATCCTGGACATCATCATCAGCCTCACAAAGGTCACAGTTTGGGGAAGAGCTGTGATTCCAAGTTGCTGTCTCATAGCGAAGGGTGTGAATGCGGAGCCTAAACCGAGCCACGCTGCGAATGACATCATGGGGGAGGTCAAGGAACATGTATTTGGGGAGGCTATAAGGAGAATGCATAACCAAGGCTCTTTTAGTAGGAGGAGCACACCACTGGTGATAAGTTAAGCGTTTACTGTTGCGCTCTCTAGGGTGTGTGTTGGAAAAAGGCTCCCGATATTGTAGGTGCCTGGTCCTGAGATCTACAACAAAACGACTAAGATCAATGGGCTCACAATTCAGCAGCTTCTGCTTGAAAATATGAGAGTGTGGCAAACCATCCATGGCTGATAGAACATGGGAAGACCAGCAATCATCAGATCTCGAGCTCAGCCGCATGTCAGCCTGCAAAATCTTTTTCATTGTGGAGCTGTTGCATCGTGTCAAGGAGTTGTAAAGACGCATTGTTGCCCGGAACCAATTGAATTGTAAGGGCTCCAGACCACATTCCCGCATGATGCACCAAGAGGGAGTAGTGTCCCTGACCCCCAAAGTTCTTTTAAGCACTGTTAGTAGCCACTTCTGTATGGGATTGTCCATCTCTTTGCCTTGCCGAAGGTAAGGGGTAGCCCAGATCTGACTTGCATACATGCCAGCAGGGATTGCATACGTCTTGAGGAGCCAAATCTGGGCGTGTAATCTGTTGGCAAGGTCGTGCTCCTGAACAAACTTTTTGACTCGGAGAGTACCAGCTGTGAATGGTCTCAACGCTGCGTCGGCCGCAACATCCAGATTGATTGTTTTGTCACACACCATGCCGAGATATTTGAAAGTATCTGTGTAGGGGAGCTGCGTACCATTAAAGTAAAGTGGGGGCAGATTATCAGACCTGGAATTGAAGCACATCACCTCAGATTTCAATGTGTTGACAGTCAGCGATTTCCTTTCAGCATAGGCTCTCAATTTGTTTAGCATGGTCTGCACGTTGGTATGGTCATTGGACATGAGAGAGAGGTCATCAGCGAACAGTAAGTGAGTCACCATGAAATTGGGAATGTTTTACCACAGGAGCGCACAAGGAAAGGGGGGCATAGGCAACCTGGGATATCTCTGGCCTACGCTCGGAAGAGTCTGAGTACCACCATCTACAAGGGAAGGGAAGGGTCACATAGCTGTACCTGCTTGCGGAGGCAGCTTAGCTGAAGCGAAACGTGTCTGCAACCAAACCAGTCCAACCTAAAGTTAGAATCAAAAACAAAACTATGTAGGCAGTGAAAACACTCCCCACATCAATTAGGATAGGATAGGGTTACATAGCTGTACCTGCCTACAAGGGCAGCTTAGCTGAAGCAAAAGGTGCCTGTAACCAAACTTGTGCAAATGTCGACTGAAAGCCTTGAGCTGAGTTCAGAAGTGTCAACTATAAAATCACACATGCTGTCACTCTATATGAAACAAGCATGCAAAGTCATTCACAAAAACACCACAAGGCTGTAGTGTCAGGAAAATACACTTTCGTGTTTCCACACGAACCGCAGGAAGTTTGAGAAAAAGCATCTCTCTGAAAAAGTGGTCCAAGAGGCCATGATAAATGTGTTATGTTCTGCTTTGCACTTCAGTTCTCAGCATCCACTGTTATAGATGCAATGCAATGCTTCAAGAAGGGTAACCGCCGATACAGCCTGGTGAGTGCACATGTCAAAAAAGGTATCAATTGCATTGCCTTGCTTGAATCTCTTCAGCAGATATGTACCCTCTGTAATCTCTCCAAGAGATGGCACGGGGTATGGACGGCCCTTGAGGACCCCCATACACTACCCCATACCTCCTATTAGGGACCCGTGTTGCTTTTATTGCCTGCGCAGTCTTGTGTGCTCGGACTCGGGTCTCTTAGCCACAACGGTAGCCACAACGTTGGACTAATAGGCCTGGTGCTGGTACATTCCAGCACACGGAGGCGGAAACTGTAAACGAGGAAACCAAAGAAAAGGGGTATGTTCACAGGATGCAAAAACAATGTTTTACCACAGGAGCGCACAAGGAAAGGGGGGCATAGGCAACCTGAAATGTCTCTGGCCTATGCTCGGAAGAGTCTGAGTACCACCATCTACAAGACTTTCACACCAAATGAGTTCGACCATAGGCTACTGTCTGGACAGCAATCCGTCCCATGTGTGCGCGCCGCTAACACAGCAGAGGAAACGAAGCAGCAATTCCTGGATACACATCACTTAAGAGGGAAGAAGCCGCAGATAGTACACCTTCAGCTCAGGCAGAGCCTGCCATACACATGTCCAGCTGGATTAAAGCACGACCTGATTGAACCTGAGCAGACGCGAAAGAAGAAACTGAGGGAAGGGGGTGTGCAGAAACACAACCTGAAACGTCTCTGGCCTATGCTTGGAGGAGACCACCATCTACAAGCTTGTCACACCAAATGAGTTCAACCAAGCAGACAGCATAGATGACAAGCTTGACACATCAAGGAAGGGGGTTGTCTCACTGGGTCATTCTTGAAGGAAGCCACAGGTTACAGGAAAAAGGAGGCTTCCAGTCAAAACGGTTGACCGCTAGCCTGCTCATAAAAAAGCGATAATTCATGTAGAAAAGGAAAAGGCTTGTTATTGTTTTGATTAAGACAGAAGAGATATGATAAGACTGTACATGGTGAATGCCAGGTACGTAGGGAGCCACGCTATTAGAAGCGTGAGATAAAGAGAGGAGAGGAACACAAAATAAGGGAGCATATCTAAGCCGAAGAGAACAAACATGGGGATGAGCCACTGAGTGCATTTGAAAAGAACGTGTTGCTCATCCTGCACATCATCTTGGGCATCACATAGATCACAGGCAGGGGAAATAGCAGCATCCCATGTGGCCTGCTCGACTTTCAAGGTATGGACACGAAGGCGAAATCGAGCCACACTGCGGACAATGTGTTTGGTAAATTAAAGTAGACATGTTTGGGCAGAATATAAGGAGAATATGTAACGTATGCAGGCTTGGTTGGTAGACCACACCAGTGATGATAAGTAAATTTTTTGCTGTTTGTGTCTCGTGGGTCGTAACCAGAAAATTGTCTCCAATATGCGAGATGGCAAGACCTGAGATCCACAACAAGCTGACTCAAGTCCAAAGGATCAACAGAGCGTATCTTTTGCTGGAAACGATGGGCGTGATGCAAGCCATTCATGGCAGAAGATAGATGGGATGTCCAGCAAGAGGAATTCCTGGGGCTGAGGGAGATGTCCCCATGAAAAACCTTGTAAAGTAGAGCGCTGTTGCAATGGGTGAGAGAATTATAAAAGCGTGCACAGGCTCTGAACCAGTTAAATTGAATAGGTTTGACTCCACACTCACGGAGGACACTCGAGGAAGGAGTTGATGTTCACACACCCAGCATGGATCTCAAGAATCTCAGAAGCCATTTCTGGATGCAATTATCCATCACTGTCCCCTGTTGAAGATATGCAGTGGCCCAGATCTGACTTGCATACATTCCTGCTGGTATGACATACGTCTTGAAGAGCCATAAGTAGGCATGTAAGTAGTGTGTAATCTGGTGTTTATGGTCAAAAGTACGCACGCGAGCCATGCCTGCCAGCCAGGGTTTGAGAGCTTCCTCAGCAGCATTGTGCAAATTAATGTGTTTTTCAAACTGCATCCCCAGGTAGCGAAAGGTATTTGAGTAAGGCAAGATCTCACCATCATAAAAAAGGGGAGGCAAGTTATCAGTCTTGGAGTTAAAGCGGACGATAACAGATTTTTTGGTGTTGACTGTCGGGAATTTCCGACGGGCATAAGACTTGAGATGGTTAAGCATGGCCTGAAGATTATTTGGTAAGAGGTTAAGCATAAGTCATCAGCGTATAGAAGGTTGGATACATGGAAATTAGGTGTGCCAGTGCAAGCTCCTTCAATCCCCTCAGAAACCTCATTGACGTCATTAAGGTAAATGGAGAAAAGCAACGGAGAAAGGGGACAGCCCTGTTTAAAACCATAGGTGGGTCTGACATATGCTTGCTTATCTCCATCAACCAGAATGTAAGTGTCGTGATACATTTTTTAGGATATTGAGATAGGTGATTAGGGAGCTGGCATTGGTGAAGATGGTGCCATAGCTTGTCACGAGGGATGGAGTCGTAGGCCTGTTGGAAATCAATGAATGCTGAATACAGGCGTGACGAGCTGTGTGGTTTGCAGGTTTGGGCAGCATGTTTGAGATGTCACAAAATAAGAAGTGGGTGCAAAGTGCTGCGCCTAGGGAAGAACCCAAATTGGCAATCAGGAACTTTGTTGTTTTTGAGGCACCAGTCCTGTAATAAAGTGCGCATGACATTAGCATAAAGGCGGTAGAAGGTCCCGCTTACAGCAAGCATGCAGTAATTGCCAGCATCGGTAATAGAGCTTTTTTTATACAAGGGTGTAATTTTGGCAGTTTTCCACTCTTGTGGGATAACAGCTCGTTGCATGAGAGTATAAAAGAGTTGGGAGACACATGGCGTCAGCACATTGATAGAATGAAAACCCCTGCCATCCTCCCTTCTCACCAGTTTGCATGCATACTTCAGAAAAAATGGAAGAGCGGTATCAAATCCAGGGGAAGAGGTGGGATTGACATGAGAAATGTGTTTGGCCACAATTTCATTCGGCTGACACGCGTCTGGAAGATGGAAAGGCTGAAAACGAGGAGAAGCAGATTGTGTGTGGTTGCGGCCAATAGGAACTGCAAGGTCTCTCCCAGATAAAGTTCCTGACCACCTCATGGCAGGTCTGTCAGCACGATGCCTAAAAGCAGCATTAAGGTGGCCTTGCCAAGCAGCAGCAGAAATAGGAGTAACGTGTTTGACTGCAAATTTTTACAATCAAACTATGGACAGAGGGATCCTTATTATACAGCTTGTCCAAGAAAATAGCTGTACGCACCTGTGTGTATCTGCGCTTGGCCCGCTGGGCACATGCTTTGTACTGTCATTGAAGTTGTTGACAAGCATTCCATGCCACCCCTGTTTTGGCAGCAGTGATAAAAGCTCGGTTTTTTTGGGAGCACTCAGCATCAAACCATAAGGGTTTTCTGGTCGGGAAATGATGCCCAGACGGCACAGAGTAGTTCAAAGGTCTAGTCATGCCAACATATGGGTGACAAGCTGTCCGCATGATCCAAGATATAAGGGTGGTGTATGCCTGATCACAGTCATGAGCGTGTAGTTGTTGACAGAAATGATGCATCTCTTGATTTTTTTTAAAAACTTCTGCAAAATTGTCAGCTCTGTCAGGGTGCCAACGTGAAAGATATCCATCTGACTGACCAGGAAAAAGGAAATTGGCTGTTGAACCAGGGACCATGTGTGTGTCAATGTGGGAAGTAGACTTATAAACACACACAAAAAACACTGCCAGTGCAGAATGGTTTTACCAGCAGGAAAAGTAATCTTTGCATGGCGTAAAAAGGAAAAGAGCTCATTGCTCATAAGAAAGCGGTCTGGCCTGCTAAAATGGTTTCTACCATAGCCAGCAAAAATGGGCTGACCATAGTCACCTTTGATGTGTCCTGTGGTCATAATAAGCTTGTTGTTGGGTGCTAATTCAATCAGGCGTTTTCCAGCCCTATTTATATGTGGGCAGCAAGAGCGCCTCTTTTCAACTATTTGGGCATGTGTGAATAGAATAGCATAGTGCATATCCGTGCCTTCCTTTTTTGTCTGCTATATGGGCATTAAAATCTCCTCCCAATAAAACATGGGGAGTGACAGTGTCAGCATACAACATTCATCCCCAAGGGTGTGAATACAATTGTCAATCTGCTCTCCAGGCATAGAGCTGCTTTGAGGGTTGAAGGAAGCCACAACAGTGACACGCAGCAGCGGAATCAGAACAACAATGGACAGAGTGGAGGGGGACCAAAGTTACAGGTTACAATGGGGTTTAACCTTCAGCTAGGTGGTTTGGCTGCTCGGCCTGCTCAACTGTTCCAATTGCACAAAAAATATCCATGAGATTGGAAATTAAACAATAAGTGTCATTAGTTTGCTTCTGCAAGAAATGAAAAACATCCTCAGAGCTAGCTTGAGAATAGAAGAAAGCGCCTGATTAATCCGGAAAATTTATGTGAGAGGGGAAGTCAGAAAATAACTGTGCATAAGTTCTTCAAAGAGAACACACAGAAGCGCAAGAACAAAGGAACACAGCATGCTTTTCATCTTGGAGTCCTCCTTGGACACACCTATCACACGCACTGCGGATGTGTGCTCCTGCCAAAGTGATGTCTCAACTCTTAAAGTGTGAGCATGTAAGCAAAGACGTGCTATGTTTCTCAGCGCGCGCTTGCCCAAATCAAGATGCAAATACCTGGGGACAGAAAAGGGCACGCCATGAACAGACAAGGGTCTCAAAGGAAGTGCCATCCAGTGATGATACTTGGCTAATTTGTTCTTGTGTTCACCCTGTTCTGCCAAGGCATCAGCATTCCACACACCTCGCAACCTTTTTCTCAGATCAACAACAAACTCCCTCATGACTATAGGCTGCCCTGACCGAACACAATGAGTAAACACGTTGCACCTGTCCAAGCCTGTGCATGCAGCCAGAATTCTGAGGTCCAGCATTTACAGGAAAGACTGCTCACTTCAACATCTGCTTGCAGTACCTTTCTGAGTGTAGTGCTGTTGCTGTGCAGTAAAGCATTGTACAACTTAACTACTGCGCAAAACCAATAAAACTATAAAGGTTCCTGCCCACATTCACGCAATACAGACCACTTAGGAGTGGTGCGCTTTACCCCAAGGATACGCTTCAGTAAGCACAGGTGCATAGTTTGCAAAGGACAGTCCATTTCAGCTCCTTCTTTCATAAATATAGTGCCCCAATCTGACATGCATACATGCTAGCAGGGAGAGCATATGCTGTAGTCAGCCAGAGCATGGTATGCGGCCTGTCTGTCAGGCGGTGCTCAGATACGAATTGCCTAATCCGTCTACAACCAGCTAGGAAAGGGGCACACATGTACTCAGCAGTGGCTCGCGGGTTGCATTGTTTTGTGAACAGCATGCCCAAATATCTAAAAGAATCTTCACACGCCAAACAAGCTCCACCTAACGTAAAAACTGGCACATTATCGCCCCTTGAATTAAAGTGCACAATCTCAGACTTGGCAGCATTTATCAAGAGACCAAAGAAAGAGGACAGACAAACAAGCCACGGTTTTGTTGAATGAAACTGCACCTTGAAGCTCGCACGCGGCATGTTGGACTGCAATTGCAACCCATACATAGTCAAGCATGGAATACATGAAGCTCGTATTGGGATACTTGAACTGAGACTGCAATCTCGTAACACCAGGAAGCATGCGCTTGGGAAACAACAACTTGAGGTTCTTAGACAAGCCCCTAGGAAAGCATTAGAGGACACAAGGTAATCACCAGCGCCTTCGTGAACAAGGGGAAGTTCTCATACAGCCACAAAAGAGCCCCAGACAACCATGGACTAGAGTTTCCGCTCAAAGACAGCCACATTAAAGCTCAAAACTTTATGCATGTACTCAGGATGCTTCTTCAGAAAGTCTGCCATGGGTATGTTCTAAAGAAGGCTATACTGCCTCCCTTCCCCCCTTCTTGCCTTCACATATGTCCTCTACACGGGACGGTTAGTATGAGAGAGAGACTCCTCTGGTCCTGCAACTCTCTCGCCTCCACATAAAAGGAAAGGAGAGGGTCTCACAGCTGTGCCTGCTTACAGGGGCAGCTGACTGGCGCACAAAAGGTAGGACCTTACAGTGCTCACTGACACCACCATCGGCATTAGGAAACCCCATCAAAGATGAGAAAATAGGAGCAAGAAGAAGAAAGGGTGACAAGGCTTGGCAGGCTGAACCACACTATCCTAGGTTGCAGGTTACAGAAGGTAAGGTTACACTTCTATATCCACCTACAAGGGCAGCTGAGCGGAAACACTGAGGCCTGTAACCAGACCTGGCCAAAAATCGCTAAACTCACAAAACTTGGACAGGAAAGAAGAGATAACAAAGTCATTATACATATACGTAACCAAACTACTCATGTTTGTTTTGGTAACAGCACAAGGCAAAGGCTTCAGGTTACAGAAATAGAAGGTCTCCAGTCAAATCGATTAAGCTGCTACTAGCCACTAGTAGTCTGTTAACATACACAAAAAAGAAGTTCGTGTAAAAAGGATATGGCATGTGTTTGTTTGGTGCATAAAGGGGTACAGAAAGGCAAGAAAGAAAAGTTCAGTTTAGTTTGGGGTTTTGGCCTTCCGCCAGGTAGTTTGACTGCTCAGCCTGCTGGTCTCTGCTAGCCAAACAAAAAGCGTCCATGATATCAGAAAGAATTCAAGAAAAGAAATACTATGTAGGGAGAGGAAACTCTCCCTACATCAATTGAGGAAAAGGAGACACGTTGGCTCAGAAGAGCCGTGAGTCCCCTCCACCACAAAGCTGTGTAGTGAAAAATGCTAATGTGGACCTGGAGGGTTACTGGAAGCACCGGGCTCCATAACCTGGCTGTGAGAAGTATCGTTGTTTTCAATAGCACGCCTAGTGGTAACAAGCTTGTTGGCATACATAACAGAATGAGCATGAAATTTGCGAGCAAGTTTGTTGGCGCGTTGGTGGTCAAGTCCCAGTTGTTTAAACTGGCAAAGGGCGTGCTCAGTGTAGCAGGTCCCACATCAATACATCTGAATTCGATTCTTGTTTTAAAAAATGACACATCTAATCTCAGGCTAGTAAAAACCGGTAGAGCCTAGGGAAACTCTTGTCTGTGGAGAGGTCTCAAAAAATAGATGAGCGTACTTGTCCCAAAGAGCACAAATACTAGCACAATTGCGCAAGAAAAGGGCATGTTTTATAGACCTACCTCCCTTCACAATCTATAAGCTTTCCCGCATCATTGAGGATGATGGAGAAAACATTGCTCCACCCAGCTCCCCCTACATGGAGAAGCAAGATGAAGCAACTTTGCAGACGCTCTTCAGCAGCTTCAGACGCATTTCAGCCAAGCCAGCCTGAGGTAAGTTCTGACGATGATTTGAGTTTAACCCATGGCCTAGGTGAAATGCAAGTTATGCTGAATAGGTTGCGGGCATATGCAAGGAGAAAAGGGCTGACTGTTGATACGTCAAAGTCGGGGTGGAGAAAATATGCCCTCTTTGGTGGGAGTCAATGGGAGGCTCTTTCCTTAATGCACGCGGCCGCATGGCAAGCGTAAATCTTTCTTTCTTCAAAGTCACAGGTCGATACATTTGACCAGTAGGTCATCTTCTTTCCTGCCTACTCTCATGTATGGAAATGTGGCTCTTCCCCCAAAAGACCAATTCAGATACCTTGGTATGCTTTTTGACAAGCACATAAGTGTCTGAGGAGCATGCTGTGCAGCCTTATGTGGCTTCCCAACAAATTATGAAGAAGCTTGTGCATGAGCATGGTTTGAGAAATAGGCCAAACGCTCTGCTTTGGCTTTCTAATGTGTATGGCATTCCGACTGGGATGTGCGCGTGCCAAGTGTGGGGTACAGGATATTTACGAGAAGGCAGTGAGTTCGAAAGCAATAGCAGAAAAAGGCACTTATGCTCCTTGAGGCGTTTTCTGGGTGTGAAGAGCACTTCCTCAAACTGGCCAGTACTGAGAAAGTGTGGCCAAGAACCTTTGCAATTTTATTGTTTCAGGGCTTCTGTCAAGTTTTTTAGCAGTATGCTTGATTCAAATAGTGAGACATTACATCAAGTGCTGAAAGCGGATTCACACCTTACTGATAGGGATGATTCTTGTTGGTTTTCACATGTACCTAAGGCATTTAAAGGCATGCGCAATGAGGATGTGTTTAACCAGAAAACGCTGAGTGCTTCTAAGATTCCCATGCAGGATTTTGAAGGGGATTTGAGGTACAGACAGCAGAAGATTTGGAGGGTAGCGGATGCCCTCAGTCCCCGAGAGGTGAACAGGAAAGCAGTGACTTACCATTGTTGGTGCGGAAACCATTGAATTAATCTGCCGTTCGAAATGGCACGCGTTGCCTTCTGTATCCCATCATATTTATTTCAGGATCAGGACAAAGGAGTCATGATGAATGTGAGTGGGTTTAGGCTTCGTGCCCGCGGCTTGAAGGTTGAATCCTATAGATGGCTGGGTGGTTCAGAGAAGAAAAGAAAAACTACGCAGGCAGTGTAATCACTCCCCACCTCAATTAAGGAAAAGAGAATACCTAGGGCCGAGGCACCGTGTATCCCCTTCATCTCTGGTGGGGCCCTTGCTAGCTTGCTAATTAAGGGACCTTTCCTTAATGCACGCGGCCTGTGGCCTGCGTATACTTTTTCTTTCTTTCTTTTCCCCTTCACCAAGACAAACAAAAGAAAGAAGGCAATGGGGATCAGGAGGGTTAGTAGAGGTGGTTCAAAAGTTTGTGTTAAGTGTGAGAATGCTGAAGTCCAAGACGAGACGCATGCTCTCTTTTATTGCAATTGCTTTGAAGTGTGTGAGCTGCGCAGAAAGTACAAGGATTGTTTTTTCATTAATCTTTTAATGCCATTGCATACTTTTGCCCGGCTTCCAATCACAGACAATATTCCTCTCTTGGCAAGTTTGCACATTATGATTTATTCTAAGGTCAATACTTTTCAAAATCAAGACGTATAGATTTTCAAATTTTTTGTCAGAGTTGGTTACAATTTTTGATGCTGGTTGGGGAAGTTCCACCAGCAGCCGATCAGCCAGAGTCTCGGGCTGTAGGCCAATCCCCTGTAACCCTTGTAACCTGCATGCAGCGTGGCCCAATTGGGTTTCTGTGTCCACTGGCATACTCTCATTGAGAGTCTCAAAGTTGAGCAAGCCAGATGGCATGGCACTGTTTCTCCTGCCTGTGATCTTTGTGATGCCCAAGATGGTGTGCAGCATGTCATTTTTGAATGCACTCACCCACAGTTTTGCTCTCTTCAGCTCAAGTATGCTTTTTTGTTCTCTGGCCCTCTCCTCCCTTTCTCCCATCCTTCTCCTTAGATGGGTCCTTACCTGCCTGCCATTCACCTTGTACAGTCTTTAAACTTGTTTTCCATCATGAATAAGAACAACAACAAGCTTTGTCCTTTCTTACGTGGACCTTTTCTTTTTTATGAACAGGCGAGCAGTCAATCATTTTGACTGAAGGCCTTCTTTTTCCTGTAACCTGTTGCTCAATTTCTGTAGTCATGGTCTTGGCTAGCACAGTCCTGCAAGCCTTTTAAGCTTTATGTTCATGGCAAATCACAACTTAAAGGGTTCAGCACTGACTGTTTGATCTTTCTTACATGGCCCGGATGCAGTGCTGCCTCCCAACCCTGGCATGCCCTTCCTACACCTCAACGCAGTCTGCCTGGAGCAGCAGCTCAAGCAGCTACTCTGGAAGCCTCCTCCGCCAACAGCAGCAGCAGCAGCAGCAAGGCCAGCCGCACCATCCCCCCACCTGTCAGCAGCAGCAGCAGCAGCATTCCCAGCCCCTCCATCAATACAAACAGCAGGAGCAAGGCCAGCAGCACATGCACTAACAGCATCAACAATACACCAAACGCATCTCGTTCCAGCCAATGAACAACAGGGAGGGAGAAGCAGCTACAGTCAGAGCACGCCAGCCCCCAACCACTCAGCACCAGCACCATTCTTCCCCAGCAGCAGGAGCAGCAGCACCAGGGCAGAACACGAGAGGAGCTGTGAAGAAAGGACAAGAAGCAAGCGCAGACCAGGACAGCTGAGCTCGAGCGTGCAAGATAGCACAGGCAATTAAAGCGACATGGGGCCCTCCCAGGAGGTATGGGACTTTTCGGGGATACGTGCTTGGGCCTCCAGGTTATAAGGATGGGCCTCCAGTTGTTTGATTCCCACTTGGGAGTTTTCTAGGGGGATCCAACAGTTAATGTCATCCAGGCTAGCTAGTGTGCCTATTGAGAAGGAAACATGTGTCTTCTTCAAGTTCCGGAAGTTCTGTCTGAATGCCAAACATGGCTTACTACCCCAGAGAACATGGCGCATTGCATAGGCATATTCGGAATGAATGCTTACGAACCACATGCTGCAATACATTTTTCATCAAATGTTTGGAGACTTTATCTGATCCAAAAGCGCGGGGATAATGGGCAGTGTACTTGTTTGGGGCATGATGTTGGTGTTGAAGGGAGCAGACCTGACCATATTTTGATGTCTGACAAGGTTTTTGGGATTGCTGACTGTGTGCACATTACTGAGGATCGCACCATCAGTGACAACTGCCCTAAAAGCATGACGTTTCGAGTGCCTGATTCTAGTTTAGAGGATGCAGACTGGGGAATACAGTCTGAGCATGTGTGTAAGCCTGGGGGCTGTGGCAGCAGGTTGTCCATGAAATGGCGGCCTGAGCTTGCTGAGGTTTATGTGGAAGCGCTTGTGGGGAACAGTGAGATGCAACTCAGTTTGAGCAGGCCATTGCAAAGGGGGCCCCTGTGTCTGCTTATGAGACGGCCTGTTTTTGCTTGCGTTCAATGATTGTACAAGCTGCTGGGGATGCGGGCATGACTGGGCTGGTCAGTGTGTGTGGGCCTTTACGTGCCAGCCAAAGGGGCGCTCACAGCCCTCCCTGGTTTGATGCGGCTTGTAGAGAGAAGCATCGTGTGTTCATGGAGGCTCTTTAAACTGGTCAGCCCCTGCATGCACGTGAGTTTATGCGGAGGCAATACAAGATCCAAATTCGGTGGTCGAAGCGTGCATACATGCAGAGACAGAGGGATGTGTTCCTAGGGAGGCTTTACAGTAAAGACCCTGATGTGCATGCAATGCTGGGGCGGTCTAAGCATACTCAGACCACACCTGTGGCACAGTCTGTGTGGGATAAGTATTTAAAAGCGCACTTTCAGCCCCGTGAGGCAGCTCAATTGGTTTGTGGGGGTGTGGCTTTGTCTGCAAGGGAAATGGCTGTTCCTTTGGGTCGTGGGCCTGACGTTGAGGCTCTTTTGAGACAGGGTACTCAAAATAATTGGATGCCTGAGCCTGATACAGTTGTTGTGCCTTCAGAGGAGGAGATGCAAGGGCTGGTAGCCAAGCAGATTGGGAAGATGAACTCTGGCAGGCACCCTGGCAGCACCTGCAGCGCACACGCATGCCCACTTCTTTCTTGTCCATCATTAAAAACATGTACGATGCTGATGAGCATATTTTGAAGGATGGAGAGAAGAATGCTCAGGTGCACCCTAACACAGGTGTGAAACAGGGCTGCCCTTTGTCCCCTCTACTTTTCTCTCTGTATGTAAATGACATTGACGAAATTGCGGAGGGGGTGCAAGGCGCTGTCACGGGCACAGCTGAATTCTATGTGACGCACATGTTACATGCTGATGACCTGACTCTGATGGCCAACGATCCTGTTGCGTTGCAGACCATGTTGAACCGCTTGCATGCGTTTGCCCAGAGGAAGCACTTAGTCATCAACACAGCTAAATCTGAGGTGGTGCACTACAATTCCTCTGGGTCAGACCTGCCTGTTTTCCATGTTGGGGGGGTGCCACTGGCACACAAGGAGTCTTTTAGATACCTTGGCGTGATGTGTTACAAGTGCATGAGCATGGCCAAGTCCTCTGAGCATGCAACTGGCCCTTCATGCCCCTTCATGGCGTCTGCCTTTCGGGTTCGTCAATTTGTTTGTGATAATTTTCTGGCAAATAGGCCGTACTTGTCTCTGTGGCTTGGGAAGACGTACGTGGTTCCAGCTGGAATGTATGCAGGCCAAGTGTGGGGCACTGAATACATTAAAAGCGGGCAAGGAATTTGCAAGTGATCTGCAAGTGCGGCACATGAGTTATCTTAAGAGCCCGCTGGGTGTTAAGCGTACCACTACAAACTGGGCTGTCCTGAGGGAGTGTGGTCATGAGCCGCTTCAGTTTTACTGGTTTAGGTCTGTTGTCAAAATGCATAATAGCATGCTAAGGTCTAACAGTGAGACGTTGAGAAGAGTGTTAAAAGCGGATTTGAATATTCATTCGCGTGAGCCAGCCTGCTGGACTGCTTAAGTTTTAGATGCTTTCCAAGGCTTACGGCGCTGTGATTCCTTTGCACAAGCTGTGCGGCAGGGCACCCCTAACCCTATTCAAGAGTTTACTGATGACCTCAGACACAGGTTGCGGGCAGTGTGGAGAGATGCTGTGGGAGTGAACCCACGGGACACATATAATAAGCTGGCAACTTACCAGTCTCTTTTTGCAGTGCCTTATGACCACAATGGTCGTGCTCCTGCCCGTTTACCAAGGCACATGCATTTGAATTTGTCTCAACATGTCATGAGGAATGTTAGCCGTTTTAGACTTAGGGCACACACACTGAAGGTGGAGAGAAGCGGCTTGGGATACTCAGAACGCTCTCTTGTGTGATCGCTGTTCTTGCGATGAGATTTAAGATGAAGCTCATGCCCTTTTGGTGTGCAGAGACGCAGATGTTTGTGCTTTGAGAGAAAGTACGCTTACTTGTTCAACTGCTTCTCTGGTGATTCTTCAATGGAGCAACCTCTTTTACAACAAGGCAGTGTCCAGGATGTTTCTGATTTCCTCTTGTAACACAACAGCAAGCTTTTCTCGTTTGTTTCTGAGCTTATGGAAATAATGTTGACTGGCGAGGACCAGTCAGGTCGATCAGCCGAACAGTCTGGCTGAAGGTTCCCCCATGTAAATCTAAATTAAACCATAAGGGTTTTCTGGAAAATCAACCAACCAGATTTAATTGATTTAGATTTAGATCAATTAAATCTAAATTAAAAAAGACTATAAATCTCATCCAACAACTTTGAAACCTGTGAGCATAATCTACCTTTTGCTCTTATAAACACCAGTCCGCAACAAGCATGATTTCGCTACCATAACATGATGATATTTTATTTCCAGTCCAAGTTTTGTGGGTTGAGCATTATTTTGGCCAGGTCTGGTTACAGGCCTCAGCATTTCTGCTCAGCTGCCCTTGTAGGCGGGTATAGCGATGTAACCTTACCTTGATCTTTCTCAGATGCACAATTGCCGTTGCCCGGCTTAGACGTCTACTAATCTCAGTGTAGCATTTCAAGCATTTCTTTTCGGGTGACAGCAGCGCTGGTGCCAGTCCTCGTCGGAAGAAAAGGAGAAAGACAGACGGCTGTGCATAGGCTATATGGTGACTGCACCTCTCCCATCAGTCATGAAACTCACAAATCTATTATCATTCCCAGCAGCAAACACAGCTGCAAACGCGCTATAGGCAAGGGAAAGTACAAGAAAAGCAATGAGCAAATAATTGTCAGCGAGGAAGGCGTGGCCATCAGAACATGAAGGCAGCAGGTTTTCAGCCACAATGCCTGTGACTAGTCAGCACCGCATCGGGATCAAAAACCAAAACAAGCAAAGAACGTGCTCCACGAAGACCAGAGAAGGGCCACAGTATTGGCCACAGAAACCTCATCCTTAGCAGACCAAGAGACTCAAAACTCCACATACACAAGAGAATACCAAGGTGTACTTGCATGCTCTCATGGACACATATGTACTTGCAAAAAGGCTATGTGGCATGTCATTGCTGCCGCTACTGTGCAAGGTCATCTTAAACAAACACAGCATCATTAGGATCAGGGGAGGGATGCATCATTGGGAACTTGACTGCAAAGCTTCTTGACACAGGTTGCACACTGTCCCACCAAGTTTTGCATTAGAAATGCAAGCACCCCTCACTTATTAGTTAAGCAAAGCATTTCGCATTTAAGGACACATTCAAATACCACTTCCATGTTAGCACCGCTATGAGCAAAGATCTGATGGCTCCTTCGCTGGCATGGGTGGCTTCCAGGAGTGATTCGTGCAATGATGGCGGTGTGAAAAGCACGCACTCCTGCAGCTTGCCGACCTTGTCTTAGCTGCAGCCACCCTAGTTGGCTTCAGCGTACAGGGCATCGAGCTGCGCCAAACGAGCAGGGCATGGTTCCAGTGGGAAACGTGGATTGCAATTGAGCAGAAGTGTTGGAACTCCAAGATGCAGGAGGATGGCTGCCAGGTAGCAGCCTTGCTGCTACTAGAGGTGTGTTTCAGGCAGGATCATTGTAAAAGACGAAGATCAGCCTACAAGAACATCATTCGAACAATTTTTTATTGTTCAAAAGGGGCCGTGTTGCTTAGAAAAGCTCCGACAGATTTTGCAATGCACACCATTTGAGACGAGCATCCATGCTTGAGGGCCTCTTTGGCCACCAGGACAACTTAAATTTTGTCACAGGGAGTACACCAGTGCGCAGGCTTGCAGGTGTCTGTGCGTGGAGCCAATGCGGCTGATCCAAAAACATGCTCACCTCCTTCTGGAACTTGCGCTGAAGCTGGGGCCTCTTGAATTTAAATGTGGGGGTCAAAAGGTCCTCCTCGATGCTGAAGGGGCTGCAGTGCAAGCAGCAGGAGTGAAGGGCTTAGCAGGTGGCACAGTAGGGGGCTCTTGGAAAGCAGGTCAGCGGGAGTGATGTAGCATGCAATTGAAGGGAAAAGCACGCAAACGCATACAGGGCTGCGACTTCCACTCTTCAAAGGGTAGTCGATCAGACCTGTCCAGTCACAAACGTATGCATCTCTGCACATCCCATGGACAAAAAGAACCCGCAAAAGGATGTGGATTCTCCCTTTGCAGCCACCACTCCAGGCACTCTGGACACTGGGAACAGCAGTGGGAGTACAAGCATCGCAACACCCCTCAAGGTTACTGGTGTTGGTGTGAGCGGCCACGCTCAAGCATTTCTTCACCTCTGTGTGGCACTGCACAGCCAGGACAGCGAGCAGGCGAGCAGCAGAGGAGCAACAATGTGCAATGCCCAAGCCGGAACCTACGTGGGCTCTAAGTGGACAGCCTTGACCAGCTCAAAGCCTCTAAGCCTGTCCTCCTTGCCGGTCTTGGTCAGTACTTCAAGCATATGTGCCTTGGCCTTGGGGTTGCTGCACAGGGCAGCCATGTCGTTGCTGCCTTCGATGCCTTGTGCCCTGGCCCAGGACTGCGCGTGCAGCATCCAGACAACATGGGCATGCAGGTGAACAGGCAAATATGTGATGGTGGTGGATGCTCACCGGAGGTCAGGGAAACGCTTTACTTGCGCTTCAAGGGAGCTGAGCTGCATTTGCAACGCAGATTCTGTTGCATGGCATATGCACACACACTGACTAGGTGTCTGAGCAGGAAAGCAAGGGGGAGTGGGACACTGTGCGCATCCGTGGCAACCTAAGGAGAGATTGACAATGTAGCGCATTTGCGCACATCTGCACGAGTGTATGCAGTCACCCTCTCTTGATGTATGCAAAAGAGAGATCAGCGGAAAAATCGAAGCAGCAGCCTTCCCCTGCAGTCAATTGAACTCACCTGCAAGCCTTCGCCGGGGACAACAACCGCGACCAGCGAATTCTTGAAGCTGTTGCCATACACCCACACCTGCGAGGAGCACAACAGGAGTCAAGGACCAAAAGGCGGGCAGCGCTGGGCAAAATGCATTTGGAATCAGGATCAATCATGTTGCAAGGACAACAGCTTGCAAGACAACAGCACCCTGTGTGTGTGTGTGTGTGTGTGTGTGTGTGTGTGTGCTCGTGCATATCCTGGTTTTGTCATGAGCCAAAACTGCTTTAGTTCACTTTTCTGTCCCAAGCAGGAGCGCTTCAAGAAACCAAGGCTGTGCATTCTAGTTGTTCTACAAACCCCATGATAGCCATGCCCAGATTTCTGAAGTGCACTATCAGCACAACCTTGGGTCCCTAAAGAAGATAAGTAAGAAAGCACGAAGCATGTCGTCGCACTGCATACATTGAGGGGAAACGTGAAGCCCTGTATGCTCAACCTTCACAACCTTGGGCCCATACCTGGTCCACAACTGGGGCAGCCTTCTTGTAGGTGGCCTCCAGCTTCTCCACAGCCACATACTCACCTACATGCATGAAGGGCACTTGCAAGCCAATGAGTCAGTGCACCCAAAAAAACGCACGGTGTGTCAAGTTCACCTCCACCATGCTGTAAACTTGCGCCCTGTCCTGCCCTGCCCTCAACATCGCTCTTGCTGCGCGTCAGTTTCACTGTCATGCCAGAGCATCTGCATGGAACGGACGGTCAAATGCTGCGCTCACCTTGTCTCATATGTGCCTCCCTCCTTTCGTGCTGTGCCGTGCCTCATATGCCTTGCCTTGTCTCATACCATGCTGCATTCTCATAATACCATGCCTCACCTTGTCTTATGGTGCGCTTTGCCTCATACGCTGTGCCTTGTCTCAAAACGTGCTGCATTCTCATCATACCATGCCTCACCTTGTCTTATGGTGCGCCTTGCCTCATGAGCCGTGCCTCACCTCGGCCCAGCATAAATACGTCCCTCTTGCAATCCATGATCTGCACATCACCAGCCTTGGCCTCATGCTGTGCAGTACCCTGCCTCATGCCGTGCCTCACCTTGGCCCAGCTTGAAGATGTTCTTCTTGCGGTCAATGATCTGCAAGCCGCCTGACTTGGTCAAGCAGCCAATGTCGCCTGCGCGCATCCAACCAAGGCAGTTGCAGGAATGAGGCCACTGTGTCAAGGCGGCTGTGGAAGCAAGGCCTACTCAGCAGAAATGAGGTCACTGTGTCAAGGCGGCTGTGGAAACAAGGCCTACTCAGCAGGAATGAGGCCACTGTGTCAAGGCGGCTGTGGAAACGAGGCCTACCCAGCAGCAATGAGGTCACTGTGTCAAGGCGGCTATGGAGACAAGGTCTACTCAGCAAGTTACTGTTGCAGGGAGGCACACTGGGGGTAGGCGCACGCAGCTCAAGCACTCAGTGGTCATTAGAAAAGCCTTATGCATGCATACACTGTTATGCAGGTGCTTTGTTCCAGTGGCAGACTCCCAACACCATATGCATGCAGAGACTCTGTTTTAATGGCAAACTTCCTAATACAACTATATAGTTTTTTCCGTTTGATGGTCTGAGACTCTAAGTGCTGTCTTTTTTATACAAGGACTGTATCACTAAAAATCACCCAATTTGCAACAGTGAGTGATGGGTATGGAGATTTGGCGGCCAAAAAGTTGGTTCCACGCTGCGGCTAAGTAGGCATATGTGCCCCAATTTCAGATAGTAAATTTAGACATTTTGCAACCAATTCAAGTGTCCAAAGAAAGGGTTCACCCCTGCTGGGAGCATGTAAAAACGAGTAAACAAGTAATGTAAAAGCATGCCCATCTTGGGGGGGAGTTGTCCACCCCTTGGAAAAAGCACATATTCTAATCTTTATATGCAATCTCTACCTAATTTTTTTGATATCATCCATCTCTGGCACTTTTGCCTTGTCCTCAACCTTTCCAGATTGTTGGCAAGCTCAGTTCGTCAAAGCACCACACAGGGTCCCAACCCCAGTCTGCACCTGTGTGGAACCATCCGTCCTTCTCCAGCACCTCTTCCGTTTTGTCCTGCGCCTTGTAGTAGCCAACAAAGTTGCTGGCGCCTCGGATCAGAATCTCTCCCTGAGGCAGCACATCAATGACACAACAGTTGGTGGAATGGATGCATTGCTGACGCATTGTTGGCACATTAGGGCACAGTACAGAATTGGGGCACAGAGAAAGTGTGTAATAAGACACAGAGCACAGAAGCAGGCTCTCAGCTGCCCAGATCCCATAAGGCTATGCTGCTGCGATGAGCGACAAACCCAGCAGTAACCCTCCATCCTCGCCTTCTTTAAGACGACAATGACGCCAGGGCACACAGACCTTAGGTTCTTCAGGGTCCAGGGCATCGTAGTTCAACTCTGGCACAGACTCAAGGCGCAACTCTGTCAGGGGCGTGGGGGTACCCACTGTGCCCAGTTGCTTGAACTCGTCGGTAACAGAAATGAAGGACACAGCACACGTCTCTGTCAACCCATAGCCTTGCACCACCTGCACATGAGCACCATGTGTGTGTATGTATGTATGTGTGTGTGTGTGCGTGCACACGTGTATGTTTACGCTTGCACATGTGTGTACACATGCTATTTTAGGGGAGAAGCTGAATTGCAAGCCAGAGGAATTGGGAGAGTTGGTTGTGTAGGATTTGGAGCTTCCAGGATGCTCCATCTCCTCATGCTTCTCCGAATGTACAATTAAGCAACCAGACCAGCATACACACCGGCGCACACATGGTGACGCGCAGGAACTCCTCCACGTGAGGGGCCAGGGGTGCACCGCCACTGACCACGGCCTTGAGCCTGCCGCCAAAGCGCGCGGCGATCTTTGAGAAGATGAGCTTGTCGCAGAAAGGGGCAGCCTGTGCATGGCGAGGCATCAGTTGCAAGCAAGTCAGCTGGGGGTGGGAATGTGATGTAGGGAGGTTCCAGCCAGCATGAATAAAAATTGAAGGTATGCTTCTCTGGCAGAGGACAGGGAAAAAAAATACATATATATACAAAAAGATGTGTATATGTGTGTGTGTGTATATATATATGAAGAGAGAGAGAGAGAGAGAGAGAGAGAGAGAGAGAGAGAGAGAGAGAGAGAGAGAGAGAGAGAAAGGCATGCATCCCTGGGAGTGGGTATCATCTCAAGAGGAAGATGGTACAGTATGTGGCTTACAAAAAAACGAATCCTGGATGGGGAGAGATATTACCAAGCACTTTCCAATGCAGTGCACATGTGAAATTAAACGCAAGCTTTCTGTAAATGTTTCAGGCATTTTGTGCAGCACTGGGGCAAAGGCACCATCAACCACTCAAACACTATCTTGGTCCCCAGAATGTGAGAAAGCATGAAAGACCCTTGAGCGCGCACTCACTGTTTTGAAGCTCTGGCCACTTTTCATGAAGTCCAGCTTGCGATTGTAGGCCCAGTTGAAGAGGGCCTTCTTGAGGCCGCTACCGGATTTGATCTGCGCAACAGCAGCGGTATCTGGCATGGTATTATTCAACTGGCATTGCATTCTTCACCCAAGAGCATGCCGTACGTCCCAGGTCCTGGATCGCCTTGCTCATAGAGGTTTGTAGACTATATAAGGGAGGACTTATGACCCAGCTGGTAAGCTGAGCGCTCAGTGTAGGGCTTGCCAACTCTGCGTGGACATGGCGATTGATTTCAGCTTTGGGGCAGGGAATCTGAGAAATTTATGGTGAACGCAGTCTTCATTGCATGCAACCCCTTAACAAATTACATAGCTAGCTGTGGCCGCAGCTTGCTTTGATTCCTTGGGTTTTCATATGTACAAGAGAAGGGTTGCAACCGAGGAGACAAGGTTGTGCCAAATGGAAATGGCCAATGGAAAGCAGGACTTGCCTTGAACACAGCTGTCAGCAGTCAGCTACATGTAAAACAAGATTCACTCTGAGCAGGGCTGGCAACCAGACACTCTCTGAGTTCCTGCCTCCCTGCACCAGCACTGCCCAGCAGCTGAAAAGCACAGGACGGGCTCTGCTTTTTCTGTTTTTGATCAATTGTTTTGGGCTAACGAGAAGCTCAGCCAGCCGTTGCATCACAGCCGTTTTCACAGCCAAACCATTAGAGGCTGAAGGCTCAATCCCAAAGTAAACCATGTGAAGCACTAGGTGCTCAGCCAGCCATTGCGCCACAGCCTCAAGGGTCTCACAGGCACTTCTCACCTGGTCAGTGATGCGGGTATAGATGCGCTCAAACACGCGGGGCACGCCGATGAACATGGCGGGCTTGAGAACAGCAATGTCATCCACAAGCTTCAAGATGTCGCCCTGCCAGTAGCCAATGGCGCAGCCCATCATGAGGAACCACTCCTCATTTACCCTGCAGGGTACCCCATTCACGCCTTGCACGCGTGAGATCAAAAAGGGCATGCATGGAGGGCATGTGGTGCGCCATGTAAGTCATCAGTACATGGAGGGTACCACCCTGCAGCCATGCATGCCTTGCGCACGTGAGGGATGCATTGAATGTGTGTGTGTGTGTGAATGTGTGCACGTAGATCCGCTTGTAATTATGGATCAGCATGCGAATGTGACCTGTTGTGTGCAGCTCGCTGTATTGGCCTCACATGAAGGGGGGGGAGAGCCCTGTGATGTTACTGTCTGCTGTTTACAAATTTGTCGGAGTAGGTGCCGGCATCAAGGTACAACAGGTGCAAACCTTCTTTTGCAACACCTTTTGCCCAAAAGCAAATTGCAACAAGCTCTGAAAGCTGATGCAAAGCATGCACGACAAACAAAGGATGGTAAGAAAAAGCTGACCTGTCAAAGATGTGGGCCAGAGGCAGGTAGGACAGCAGGCGGTCTTGAGCCTTGAAATGGATGTTATTGTTCTGCATGCACAGGGACAGTGTGGGGCATGATTAGCTACACAGTAGGGTTCTGCAATTCCCTAAACATCGTGCCTGTGGCTACCTTCCCCCTTACTATGGCCAGCTAGACTTCAAGCCTGAATGCACCTCTGTGCATGCTTTAAGCTTACCAACATGTTTGAATGTCTCAAGTAAAGAGCTTTGCTGAGTTTGCAAAGTCTGCATGTAGATGTGCTACATGTGGCTCTGTTTGCAGGCAGTTTTGCAACCATCTTTAAACAAGGTGGGATTCCGCACTCCAGGGCTAGAGCTGCTCTTAGATTGTTTCATCAAGCTGCACTGTCAGACCTGCAGGGAGAGCGCTGGGGGAGGGTGCTGGCCCAGATCTGCATGACCACATGCACACAAAAGCAACATCCACATGAAGCAGGCAAGCGCACCTTGCAGTACTGGTTAGCGTTTTGCAGCGCGGTGACGACAGCGTTGTGGGTGAGCATCACACCCTTGGGGTCACCTGCGCACAAAAACAGCAATAACGGTGTGGGCAGAGGACATGTATCTCTTGATTGTGTGGAGTGGCTGCTGCATGCATGAGGCAGACCCAATGATGGCAGCTGAGACTGAATGAGAGTGCGTTGAAAGAATCAGGGAGTCAGACACACAGGGGAAGGGCAGCAGCATTCGTGATAGGGTATGCTTACGAAACGCTTGCCGAAAGATGACCTGCTCGGTGGAGCTTTTGAAAGCCATTTTCTGCTGCTCTGATTAACAAACACCTCGAAGCGCATGTGTTCCTGGGCGCAGTCACATCTGTCTGCGCCTGGCAGCAGTGACCACATCATTCAGGCATTAATACAAGGAATGCACAAAACAAGGCATCAAAAGCAGGAGTGGAAGAGGCTGCCAGCCCCTTGGCCAGCCAGAATGTTTGCACTATGCTTACTACCACCGTCTGGTCACTGCAGCTGCTATAGAACATGAGCATCTTCACCGAGATCACCAGCGATGGCAGGAAACGAGACGCAAGAGCCCCCCATACTCACCTTATGCACATAGCATACAGGTCACGACACCAACAAAACAACACCTTACCTGTGGTGCCGCTGGTGTACATGATGGTGCACAGGTCCTCTGGGCTAGGGGGCACAGGGTCGGCGGGCTTCTCAGCGCCCATCTTCTTGAAGTCATCAAAGGAGTACAGCGTGAGGCCCCTGTCCTTTACAGCCTGCATATCAGGCACAGCATCACAGCAGCAGCATGGTTCGAATGCGTGAAAAGGATTAAGCATCCCTCTTATGAAAAGAGGTCAGAAAAGGATCCCAAGTCAAGTGTGCTACTTTGAATTGCTATAACTTTGCACTCAACTCAGGCACCAGGATAAAAAGTAGTTGGAAAATTTCAGTCAGCACCACGTTGCAACTTGGTACCTGAGTCGGGGCCCCATTTGCCAGGTCTAAGTTGGCTGGAAATCAGAGCAAAGCGCGGAATCGACCCCAAATTTTGGCTTTGGGCCTTTTTATTCAATAGAAAAGATGTTCTAACGTGAGACCTGTAAAAAAAGCTCTAGAGGAGTGCTCCCTGAGAGAAAACAGAGGTTAGGGCTTAGAGATCCACCCTACCCCCCAGATATCCTCGCTCACCCTGACTCAGCCAGACCACCAATCGACCCCTTTCGTTTTGCAATGGTGTCTGCTATATTACTGCTACACACCTCAAGATAATTGGAAAAAAGGGGTGGTAGGCTAGGAAATTCCCATTTTTCGCCACATTGCCCCCTTTTATCCTTTTTGAGCACCCTAGCGCACACATGAGCCGATTTCCCCAAAAACTTTTACGCAGGGTCAAGCCTTAACAATAATTTAACAGGACTACATTTAAAACACGTTGGGAAAGGTTGGGCAAGGGAGGCTCAGAAAGTCGCCTGTGACAGATGCCCCCCCAAATGGCCAAGTTAAAACTCTCTAAAAAGATGTATGAACAAGTAGGGTGTGATCTCCGGATCACAAAAAAACGGGGGCGGAGCCTGAGCTTCCATTTAAAGTAACTGAAATGAAAAATGCAGGGGGGCCGCCCCCCCAGCTCCTGTTTACATTCATTAGCACCTCTCAACTCCTGCTCACATCTTCAAAGCATTGAAGCATATCACCGCCATGCAGGTCAGAACTCCTGTGGGCAAATGGAGGAGATGTGCATGCAGTGGAGGAGATGTGCGAGGGGAGGGTCGAGTGCACAGTAAAATGCTGGGTCACTGGAGTTGTAGCTCTCCTCTAACCAGCCCAAAACACCAGTCTCCAGGGTGCCTGTTGCTTGGTCCATCCCTGCCTGCAAGCTCAGGTCTCCACCACTCCATGCCCGCTCTATTGCAAGGCAGCAGACAGCGATTACATTTTATTGGTGTAAAAATAATGTAAAATAAAACCTAAGTTTGCACGGACGGAAGCTTCATCAGCAGAGAGTAACCTCGGCTTGGCAGGGTAGCTTGACCGAGCATCCGAGGGCAGCTCTGGAATGAGCACAAAATTAACTTTCCAATGGTTCAATTCTTATGACGTGAGGTGGCCTGGGTGGCTCAAAGCTTTATTCTTTCAGGGTCAACACCCGTTGACCGCAGTGAACATAAGGGGGACTACGCCCCAGGGGGGCTCCGCCCCCAAAAAATATTCATAAATAAATTAAAATCAGACATGAACAGGTGATGCCAGGATGTGGATGCAGCATGTCAGCAGGGTTTGTCCTGTAGCTGGTGCGCGCTACACTGGGAACGTGCGCTGCTCCTCCCAGCTGGCTCGCTGTTTTCCTCACTTTGTACACCCAGGATTCATAGAAACAGATGCATCATTCCATTCCTGCTGCATCACGGAACGTATTAGACATTGATGCACTGTACAGCGAACTCCTACAATTTAACAGGAAAAGGAGAAGGAAGGGAAAGGAACAGACAGAGGCCTCTGTGACGTGTGTAGAGGAACTGGAATTACAGACAGGTGGTCACACAGCTCAGTTTAGAACCTACAACGTCCAAGCACTTGAGTCCTGATGCTGTCGTGCATAACTCAGCAACTCCTAACACCTCGCAGAGCAGAAGCACCTCAGCGCAATGAGTGTCCAGGGTGCATGCTCAGAGAGCCCTAAATGTCAGGGCAACAGCGAGGAACAGTGCTAGTAGCATTTGCCCCGGTGCGCTTTTGCTGTGCATGAGTCACGCTGCACAAGGGTCATGCAGTATGGAGTTGGTTACCTGATGGGCATCTGGGTTGCTGGTGCCCCAGTACACAACAAGCTTCAGGGGGCCCTTAATTTTGTCCAACGCCTGTGCACAACAGGGCAAAGCATGAACCACATGGTGTCAAGGCCGAGCTGTTCATGCACAGCCTCGTTTGTGATTGCAGGGAGACATTTGAGGTTGAAAGGGAGAGGTGAAAGGGAGAGGTTGAAAAGGAGAGGATGTAAGGGAAATGAAGCCAGGGTGCGTTGCAAGCAAATTGGCAGCAAGCGTTCAGGTGAGCAGCTACACACAGAGGCAATGAAAGGGCAAAGTGATGGCACTGGGAAAGGGGTATCCTTGTCCTTTCTCTTCTTTACTTCGTGAGCGATGGATGCCAAGCGGTTGCAATGCTGCTGCTGAGGATTTACCTTCACAAATTGTGGGAATTTATCGGAGGACAGGAAGACACAGGTGCATTCTGCATGGTCCACGATGTACTCAATGGCATTCTCCCCGAGAGAGTCGTACAGAGGCACACAGTGGTTGCTCATGCGGTTGCAGGCCTGTGAAATAAAAAAGCATTTGTCCATGTAGGCAGGCTTGTGTGTGTGTGAATGTGTGTGTTTGTGTGTGTGAGTGCATGCTTGCATGTGTGTGTGTGTGTGTGTGTGTGTGTGTGTGTGTGTGTGTGCGTGTGTACTTGTGTGCTGTGCTGTGTGTGTGTTTGTGTGTGTGTGTGTGTGTGTGTGTGTGTGTGTGCGTGTGCGCATGTGTGTGTGTGTGTGTGTGTGTGTGTGTGTGTGTGCTTGTGCGCATGTGTGTGTGTGTGTGTGTGTGTGTGTGTGTGTGTTTGAGAGTGCATTTTGTTAGGTCGTTACATCAATTATGCCCGATCCTACCTTATCAGACAGGAAAACCAACTACTCGTTCAAAAACGCACCAGACAACTCTGGCACCAAACGCACCTGCATCGCCATCATCCAGCTTGGGCTGTTGGCCCCAAACACGCCCACTCTCTGCTTTGGCTCAATGCCAGCAGCTAGCATCGCGGATGCGATGTTCTTGACTTCCTCTGCGACCTGCTGATATGTCAAGAACTTGTAGTCGCCAGCTGTACCATCCGCGTTCTTGACCCGCGATCCCAGGCCTGCAGCATGTTGACAGACTCCTCAAGCTCAGCATTGTGCAAGCAGGCATGGGCGAGCCCGGGCACAATTGCGAGGGATCCGACGGGGATGGCTGCACAGACAGTCAACTCACAATCATTCTTAGGAAACTTGGACACGCTGTTCATGAACGTGTCGTACAGCGTCATTGGCTCCTTAGGCTCGGATGAGGCCTTCGTCCTGTACACCGGGGAAGCAGAGAGGGTGCCTGCTCCCGTGGCTTCCCTCTCCGTGCCAGGGATGGGAGCCACATACTTATCGCGTAGCATCTTGTGCTTTTGTTTCTGTTGCTGTGTCTTGGCAAAGCAGCCTAGTGCAAAGGCTAGGGCTTTTGTACCAAACTTAAGGGAGGATCAGGAGAGAAACATTAACTTGGTTTATGTTTTCTATTCAACGTGTTTCTTATGGACCTGTATAGATCCCATAGATCTGAGATATTTCAAATTCAGGTGCATCAAAACAGGGACAACTCCATGAAGTGATGCTTTAAACTCATATTCTAAATAGTTTGGATACTGTATATGGTTGTGTAACAAGCCGCGCATGAATTACGTTTTCTGTCCTGCGCGATGACAGCGCACAATCAAACAAAACTGTGAAAATTGTACTTTGTGGGGAGGAAAGCCCCTGCATGGTTGAAGCGCGATTATGTAAATTAATTGCTTTTAGACTGCGCTGTTGATGCGTGGGTGCAAAACTATCTTTTTTACATTTCGGGGAATGCGTGATGAGTCCAATCCTTTACGTTAAAGCTATCTCAGGCCCCAAAGATCTGGCATTGCTTGGGCTCTTAGATAACGTAGCAGCAACTCTATTGAAGATTACAAGCTTGCAGTGGGATCTGACCTTCATCCAGGTAGTTTAGCTGCTCAGCCTGCTGGACTGTGTCAGCCACACAAAAAATATCCATGATTGAAATAAGATGATGATCAGGTTGCTTCTGCAAGAAACAAAAGACATCCTCAAAACTAGCTTGAGTATATTAAAAAGTGCCTGACTCGTCCAGAGAAGTTCTGTGAGTGGAGGGAGGTTCAGCAACTTTATTTTTAGGAAAGGAAACCTAAGTAGGCAGGTGAAACTCTCCCTACATAAATTAAGGAAAAGGAGACATCATATTAAAAAAATTGATTGACTGACTGGGCAATATTTGGAAGCGGCGCAGCGGCGGCATGCAGACCTTTGCGAGAATATCAGTGGAAAAGCTGTGACATTACATACCATCCCTCTGAGTGTGGGTAGGATTTGTTATAATGGACACATCATATGGAAAAATTAGGCTTCGACCGTCAACGAGCTTGCAAGCTTGCACCTGTACTCCATGCACATCCTACCAAATACGCCCACAAGCTGTAACCACTACTAACAGGAGCGCAATTGAACACAAGAATAATCCTCACAGCCAGCTTCTGGAGCCGGGTGCTTCTAACGACCCTCCAGATCCCCACTAGCTAGCCCTTCTTTTTCCTGCTTTGCAGTGGAGGGGACTTCTGGCTCTTTTGAGCCAATGTGTCTCCTTTTCCTTAATTGACGTAGGGAGACTTACCTCTGCCTACGCACTGCGTAGTACGCAGTTAATGTTCTTTCCTTGACTGACTAATTGAATTTTTCAAGCATGCCCTCAACGTGCTTGCAATAATAGATCAATGCCCGAGGATAGGGCACCTTGCTTTTTAAACACACTGAGCTTAGTCTGCCCTCGAGGGCACACGCGCTGCCTCCTTTAAGCAACAACTGCCTCCATTCCTCATGAGGTTTATTGGCTCGATGTCATATAATGATCACTGCCCTTTACTCTAAGGATGACTCTCAGCTTGGCTGCACGTACGCATTCCTTTGCTGCTCTTAACATGTCAGTGACAGAAACACGAATAACATAAAAAATTTAAAAAGCTCACTGAAAGAAAACCGTTGCTGCTCTTAACATGTCAGTGACAGATATATGACTAAAAACAATTTAAATGCTCATTAAAGCTCATTGAAAGAAAACAATCATGAAACAAAACAAAAGTCTTGCCAGCCAAAGGTGCTTTCAGGAAAGGTTCCCTAACTAGCAAGCTAGCAAGGGTCTCACCGAAGGGCCCTCAAACCTGAACGTTCCAGATTGACAGTGTTGTTGGGGGGAGTGGTAAAACTCATTGCATATTGTGTCCTTCAATGCCAACATTGAGCTCACTTGAAAGGACGCTCGCAGGCATGGAGCCCAGGCGCTATCCAAAACAGAGCTCGTAGCTACTGCTACATTGCGGCTACGTAACTCTGTGCATCTGTGTCCATAGCGTGAGTTTTATCCTATCAACAGAAGCGTTTTCATCTACGTTTATTCTCTTAAATGTGTTTCTTGACACGCCATTTTGGACCACAGATGTCTCCGTCTAAGAGAATTGTCCTGCATGGTCTGCACACAGAATAGTGTGAGATGACACAGGCCCTTTCTACTTTTCTGAAGCTCGTTCTAAGGATGTCTTTTGTTTTTTTTTCCAAAACCGAGATACTGAGATTTATCGTTTTTTCAACGAAGTTATGGATTTTTTTTCATAACACCAAGCAGCCAAACTATCTGGCCGAAGGTTAGGTTCCCTAATGTAATGTAATGTAAGAGAGTTGTCCCACTCATAATCATCTGGAAATCATAGCTTGCAACCTACTTGACCTTGCACTAACACAGATTCTTTCCAGCCTCCTCCTATGGATGAACAATACAGCGTCCCCTTTTCTTCTTGAGCTCCTCCAATTTATGCACAGGCTAGCAGCTGCAACCTTTCCTGTTTTCTAGCGTACAATTATTTGCTGGGGGGGCCTGGTTTAGATACAGGTGTCTCTGTTAATGCTTCAGCTAAGCTGCCCTCGTAGGCAGGTACAGCTATGTGGAAAAAAACTATGCAACATTCTTCCTTTCCTTTTTGCAACATGTAACCTGCAACCTGTAATGGCATACTTGCAGAGGTGGACATCTCCCAAAAGAACAGGCATTTTAGAATGCTCATTAGAGAGCGTGCCCCAAACCTGGGAAATTTAATTTCGCTCGCAAAATGTAGTCTTCCAGAACCACTAGCCTAGTAGGGTAGCCTAGTAGGAAACCCTAGTAGGGTTTCACTGTCGCAGATTTGGGGTACCCTGCATAATGTGTGAACCCTAGTTTTCACCACCAAATCTCCATGCCCTGTCACCCACTGCACCGAAGTGGATGATCGTAGGTGAATTAGAGTCCTTGTATCAAGGTTATATCATTGCAAAAGAGATGGAGTGGAGAGACCCAGAGGTTGGTGAAATACCGAGCTTTAGCCATTTCCCTTGGGAAAAAAACAGCACATGGGGTGCCAAAAGGTTCAATTTTAAACAATTTTCCTTTTTGAACATGCAGTGTGTCAGCATAGTATATGGATGTTGAAGAAACAGCTTGGGAGTGAAGATTGGTCTCAGGGTGGAGCTGTGGGCCCTTTTGGGGCGATCTGAGGCCAGGAGGGTATCTAGGGTGCTCCAACTTTCACCAATTTTTGGTGTTTGTACGAAAAACATGGTTGGCATGGTTTGGTTTGAGAAAGAAAACGGGGAAAGAGCATATTTGGCGTTGTCCACCTCTGGCATAGCACCAGCCTGGTGCTAAGGGCAGAACCCTGGAGGATCCATGAGGAAAACTTTTCCTGAAAAAGACAAGCAGCAAACGCGGGTAAAGACAGCCGAGCTTGAGCGTGCAGGATATTTCAGGCAATCGAAGTGACGCGGGGCCCTCCCAGGAGACATGAGACCTCAGGGAGATGTGGCGGGCCTCCGTTATGAAAATGGGCCTTCAGTCTTCTGATTCCCACTTGGGAGCCGTATGGAGGGATCCTATTGTTGGTCTCATCCAGGCTAGCTGGTGTGCCTATTAAGGAATAAACATGTGCCTTCTTCCATCTGGATGCCAAACGCGGCTTAATATCCTAGTGGACGTTCACTCCATGTTAACATGGAACATTGCATGGGCCAATTTGAAATGAATGCTTCTGAAATACACACTTGGGCCAAATTGAAATACAAAGAGTACACTGTTCATCAAAGGTTCCGGGCATTTATCTGATCCAACAGATCTTACCTTAGAGCTTAATCTACCTCGTATGCAATTCCTGCCTGTGCACGCTTTCATAATTCTCTCACTTTTTCATGCGGACATATCCCTCAGCCCCAAGAAATTCCCCTGCTGTACATCCCATCTATTGTCTGCCATTGATGGCTTACATAATGCCCATAATTTCCAGCGAAAGATACGCTCTGCTGATCCTTTGGAACCGAGTCAACTTATTGTGGATCTCAGGTCTCGCCATCTAGCATATTGGAGACAATTTTCTGGTTACGATCCACAAGACACAAACAGCAAAAAATTTACTTACCATCACTGGTGTGCTCTCCCAACCAAGCCTGCACACGTTACATATTCTCCTTATATTCTGCCCAAATATCTTTACTTGGATTTACCCAAACACATTGTCTGCAGTGTCAGCCCTACATAAATGGTGCATGGTCTCAACAGAGAGGTTCTCCAACCCTCTTGAATTTGACGGTATCACACTTATTTCAGCACAAGCAAACATAACCAGGTCTTCGGGGCACACACAGACGCCCTCTCTGTGCGTTACAATGGCTTCTCCTTCTGCCATCCCTCTCATGATGATGGAATTATGTTCAGACCCCTGCGGCACGCAGTACATTCCTCCCCCCAAACCACCTAGCCAGATGCCACCTTCATGCTTCTGCCCCACTGGAGAGGCTTCAGCTGCAATGCCTACATGAGTTGGCTGAACCATTGCCCAGATCTTGCAAAAGTGCTTGCCAAATCCCCTGCAGGAAACATCCAATTCCAGACATCCCAACACTAGTTCGATTCCATGCCTAACCCCACCCTACCTTCTTATCCTATGCAACTCATTGTTGTCTGGAATCGTAAAGCTAGAGAAGTACTTGACAGTGCAAACAAAGATTGGTTCCAATTCCTTAACCAAGATGTATAAGAAGCTCACTGGCTACCCCTGGATCGTCCTAATCCCGCCACGCCACTGCATACCCACCAGCACCTTGCATCAAACACTTGGAAAATAAATTCCAATCACTCCCCCCTGACACCCACAGTTTTCACACATGTGCCCTCAGGCAAGGGCGGCCTTCCTTCCTGCCTATTATGAAAAGATGTTCACACCTAAGATCAAAGACTGGAAAGAAGTCACCTACACTGATGGAAGTGTAATCAAACACAAAGATGATGGCTCCCCACCACTTTCTGGTTCAGGTTTATAAACCTGGAAGGGACACTAGTCCACCCTCCTAACACTTGCAGTTGCACATGAAACCCAATGGCCGTGGACCTGCATATACCATCAACAGAGCAGAACTTGCAGGTATTCTTGTGGCACTCCAACAAGGGCAAACTGACGTTGCCTCTGAGAGTGCATCCTGCCTCTCCCAGATTTCGAATCAAACCCTTAATCCTATGCGGGTCAGGAATCACCTCCATGCAGAGCTCATCCAGGCATTATCAAATTTGCTAGAACACTCCACGCAACCAGTTCATTTCTACGAAGTCAAAGCCCACTCTGGCATCATTGGCAATGAGGGGACAGATGCCTGCGCACGGTCTGCAGCCCTCACGGCCACCACAGACATTGAACTCCCACATGCCTGGGACCCATTCCACAATCTTAACTGGTTCTCATTGAAGACCTCACACGGGCAAAATGATAGCCTGCACTGCTCCCACGCTTTCCCAACCCACTACCTGACCAACAAACTTAAATTGCACATGCACAAATAGCACAAGCTTGTCTCTGCTGATATCTCTGGCTATCATTACACTAGCTGGCGGAGGCTCAACCATGCCATACAACCCACTTCCGCAATCACTACTGCCAATATAGAAGCTCACAACCCAACCCGTCAACAAAGAAATCAGCAACTCCTTCTTGTCTACTCCTAAGATTACTCTTAAGCAACAAATAAATGTAGTCAAATACTGCACAGTGACAGTCTGAACACAAAAGCATGCCATTAGGCTCAATAGGTCTTCCACCGATGGAAGATGCCCGCTGTGTGATGATATGGACAGCATTAATCATGTTGTCCTCAGATGTCCAAATCCAACCATGATTGGTACGTACACCAACAGACACCATGTTGGCTCTGCTCGGCACCAGAGCCGCACTGATGTCATCTTTGTGAGATCTATCCCAGGCAGACAAGCTCACCTTGATCCTTCTAAGATCCCTCCTCGAGACAGAGACATTCACTTTGTTAAACTGGAATTGTGTCCAGACACCAACCCCTTCATCACTATAGAAACTGCAGCAGAAAAGAAAAGAAAAACTACGTAGGCAGAGGAAACTCTCCCTACATCAATTAAGGAAAAGGAGACACATTGGCTCAGAAGAGCCGTGAGTCCCCTCCACCACGAAGCTACAAAAAGAAGACTCTAATGGGGATCTGGAGGGTTATTGGAAGCACCCGGCTCCATAACCAGGCTGCAAGAAGTATTATTGTTTTCAATAGCACGCCTAGTGGTAACAAGCTTGTTGGCATACATGACAGAATGGTCATGAAGTTTGCGAGCAAGCTTATTGGCGCGTTGGTGGTCAAGTCCCAGTTGTTTAAACTGGTTAAGGGTGTGCTCAGTGTAGCAGGTCCCACCAACACCCAAAAGGATGGTGTCGAGAGTCACAACTTTTGCATTAATGAGTTTGCAGAGGTCTGCATGCTGCCGCAGCAACTCAACATGCTCACGCTAAAACCAGACTTTAAACCCCCAGCTCAACTTGAAGGAATCCAAACAGGAACAACAAAGCGACTCTACACATCATCCTGATTGGTGTGGCTGGCACTATTTACAATGAGTACACGATCAAACCTCTTGTCAAGTTGGGTCTATCCAAACACAAAGCTAAATCCCTAGCTTCCAAGCTGAGCTGTCATGCCATACAGAGACTAACCACTATCATAAACACCAGACATGCTCTTTGCTTACAGGGGGCTTCGGGGGGGGGGGGGGGGGGGGGTCGCTGGGTATGCGGAGGTGGATACAAGGAGAAGGAGAGCCCGGACATCTCGGGGCATGGCCGACAACCCGCCCGATCCTCATTAGTTCAGTCTCTTTCCCTCTCCTAGGCTAGCTGTAGCTAGTGCAGTTTTGAGGGACCTCTGGTGAGGCCCTTGCTAGCTTGCTACTTAGGGGACCTTTCCTTAATGCACGCAGCCGGACCTGGCTTGCGCAGACTTTTCTTTCTTTCTGCAGTGTGGCTCGATTTTGCCTTCGTGTCCATACCTTGAAAGTCGAGCAGGCCACATGGGATGATTCTATTTCCCCTGCCTGTGATCTATGTGATGCCCAAGATGATGTGCAGGATGAGCAACACGTTCTTTTCAAATGCACTCATCCCCATGTTTGTTCTCTTTGGCTTAAATATGCTCCCTTATTTTCTGGTCCTCTCCTCTCTTTATCTCACTCTTCCAATAGCTTGGCTCCCTACGTGCCTGGCATCCACCATGTACAGTCTTATCATATCTCTTCCATCTTAAATCAAAACAATAACAAGCTTTTTCCTTTCCTACATGAATTATTGCTTTTCTATGAGCAGGCTAGCAGTCAATCGTTTTGACTGGAGGCCCTCTTTTTCCTGTAACCTGTAACCTGTATGCAATTCCTGCTGGCATGTATGCAAGTCAGATCTGGGCTACCCCTCACCTACGACAAGGCAAAGAGATGGACAATCCCATACAGAAGTGGCTGCTAACAGTGATTAAAATAACTCTGGGGGTCAGGGACGCTACTCCCTCTTGGTGCACCATGCGAGAATGTGGTCTGGAGTCCTTACAATTCAGCTGGTTCCGAGCAGCAGTGCGCCTTTACAACTCCTTGACCGAATGCAACAGCTCCACAATGAAAAACAATTTGCAGGCTGACACGCGGCTGAGCTCGAGATCTGATGATTGTTGGTTTTCCCACATTTTGTCAGCCATGGATGGTTTGGCACACTCCCATATTTTCAAATAGAAGCTGCTGAATTGTGAACCCATTCATCTCAGTCGTTTTGTTGTAGATCTCAAGACCAGGTATCTACAGTATTGGGCACCTTTTTCAAGCACACACCTAAGAGAGCACAACAGCAAATGCGTCAAGCATTGACCTATCACCAATATCTTGGTGGATGGCTGCAAGCAAGCTCGTGTGCGCCCTCATTTTGGAGTTAAGCAAGGCTGCCCGCTTTCCCCCTTGTTGTTCTCCTTGTATATCAATGACGTGGACTGCTTGGCAGAAAATGTGCAAGGGGCTATTACAGGCACTAGGGACGTTCGAGTCACCCACATGCTGTATGCAGACGATTTGTGCCTCACCAGTAACCTTCCTGATCAGCTCCAACTGATGTTAGATAGGCTACATACGTATGCTCAGCGGAAAGGGTTGGTGATCAATACTGCCAAGTCTGAGATTGTGCACTTTAATTCAAAGGGTGATATTGTGCCAGTTTTCACGTTAAGTGTAGCTCATTTGGCGTGTGCAGATTCTTTTTACTAAAAAGAACAGTAGGTATTTAGGCATGCTGTTCACAAAACAACGCAACCCGCAAGCCAATGCTGAGTACATGTGTGCCCCTTTCCTAGCTGGTTGTAGACGGATTAGGCAATTCGTATCTGAGCACTGCCTGACAGATAGGCCGCATACCATGCTCTGGCTGACTAAAGCATATGCTCTCCCTGCTAGCATGTATGCATGCCAGATTTGGGGCACTAGATTTATGAAAGAAGGAGCTGAAATGGACTGTCCTTTGCAAACTGTACATCTGTGCTTATTGAAGCGTATCCTTGGGGTAAAGCGCACCACTCCTAATTGGTCTTTACTGCGCGAGTGTGGGCATGAACCTTTACAGTTCTATTGGTTTCGTGCAGCAATTAGTTTTTACAATGCTTTACTGCGCAGCAACAGCACTACACTCAGTAAGGTATTGCAAGCAGATGTTGAAATGAGCAGGCTTTCCCATAAATGCTGGACCTCAGAATTTTTGGCTGCCTGCACAGGCTTGGACAGGTGCAACGTGTTTACTCATTGTGTTCGGTCAGGGCAGCCTATAGTCATGAGGGAGTTTCTTGTTGATCTGAGAAAAAGGCTGCGAGGTGTGTGGAATGCTGATGCCTTGGCAGAACATGGTGTTCACACGAACAAATTAGCCAAGTATCATCACTGGATGGCACTTCCTTTGAGACCCTTGTCTGTTCATGGTGCGCCCTTTTCTGTCCCCAGGTATTTGCATCTTGATTTGGGCAAGCGCGCGCTAAGAAACATAGCACGTTTTCGCTTACATGCTCATACTTTAAGAGTTGAGGCATCACTTTGGCAGGAGCACACATCAACTTGTGATAGATGTGAACAAGGACTCCAAGATGAAAAGCATGCGGCGTTCCTTTGTTCTTGCGCTTCTGTGTGTTCTCTTCGAAGGGCTTATGCACAGTTAATTTCTGACTTCCCCTCGTCTTATAGAGTTTTTCTGGACGATTCAGGCACTTTCTACTATTCTCAAGCTAGCTCTGAGGATGCTATTCATTTTTTGCAGAAGCTAAGTAATGAATGATAGAATTTGCAACAAATGCCACTGGCACATTGTACAAGACGAAGAGCATGTTATCCTGGACTGCCCATCTCAGGATTTAACAGAACTGCGCACTCAGTTCCAGCATCTGTTTAGCTCTGCACCCCCAAGCAGTGCATCATGCCTTAGAGACTTCATGAATCAGGATGATGTCCTAGGATTAGCGAAGTTCGTGTCTGCTTGCCTGAAATACTGTGACTGAGCTTCTAGCTCATTTTGCTTTTTAGTTTGGACTGGTTTGGTTGCAGGCAAGTTTTGCTTCAGCTAAGCTGCCCCCGCAGGCAGGTACAGCTATGTAACCCTTCCCTTCCCTTCCCGAAGTAATGAGGCTTACCGTTTTATTTCCGATCTCATGGATATTTTTTGTGCAGTTGGAACAGTTGAGCAGACCGAGCAGCCAAACTACCTGGCTGAAGGTCAAACCCCTTTGTGACTCATTGACCTATCACCAATAGTGCGCTCCTCCTACAAACAGGGCCTTGGTTATGTATCCTCCCTACAGTCTCCCCAAATACAAGCTATGTAACCCTATCCTATCCCCAAATACATGTTCCTTGACCTCCCCCATGATGTCATTCCCAGCGTGGCTCCATTTAGACTCACACTTTTTGCTATTAGGCGTGTTCACACTTCTTGCTATTAGGCAGCAACTTGGAATCACAGGTCTTCCCCAAACTGTGACTTTTGTGAGGCTGATGATGATGTCCAGGGTGAACAACATGTCCTCTTAAGCACACATCCCCAGGTGGTCTCTCTCCGCAGGAAATATGCTCCCTTGTTCTCACACAGGCAGGATCTCATGATGTGTCTGCTTTTCTGAACCAGAACAACAACAAACTTCCTTTTTTCCTTCATGAATTAATTGCCTTTTATGAGCAGGCTAGCAGTCGCACTTCTTGACTGAAGGCCTTATCCTTTTAAATCTTGTAATCGACCTCGTGCTGTTTCATCAAACAGCAGACCGCAACACATGGTTTGCTATAATTATCTTTGAATCCAAGGTTAATGAGTTGAGCATTTTTTCAAACCTCGAGCAATTTTTGACCAGATCCGGTTACAGAACTGAGTGTTTCCACTCATCTGCCCATATAGGCGAATATAGTGAAGTAACCTTACCTTGAAAGAATATCTGCAGCATTGGTGCCGACTTCCTTGATAAGAAAGTGATGCTACCTGTGTCCCCTGCGACATGCCCCTGGATTCACGTGCCCAGGCCTCCATCATGTCAAACTGTGGCCATCTAGGACTGCTTGTCCTAGCCTACAAGATGAGCAGGCCAATGATTTCCCCCTCGGTGTGGCTTTTGTTGCTCGCCTCAATGCTTCAGATGAGCAGCACATCCAATTCAGGTGTGCACATCCCAAAATGTGCTCTTTTTGGTCGTTGCTGGCTTCATGGGTATCCCTCAACTCAGCACCGTATGAAAAAATCTCACATACTTGTCCCACATCATATTCAAGGAGGCATCGCATGCAAGGTTGCTTCTTTTTTAAACTCACAAATAAGACAGTGGCTGCATCCAAAGGGCTACCAGCCCTTCACGGCCGCTGGCCACACAGAGCTGAAAGCAAAACAACCCACCAGATAAAAAGAAAACAGAACTGTCTGAAGTGTGCAGGTCAGCACAGAGTAGCCTGGAAAAATGCATGGATTGCCAGCGTGAACGAGCATTCAGCATTTGTCGCCTCAGAAATGAAATACATACATATGTGAAA
This sequence comes from Dunaliella primolecta, assembly GCA_914767535.2. Classification (NCBI taxonomy): domain Eukaryota; kingdom Viridiplantae; phylum Chlorophyta; class Chlorophyceae; order Chlamydomonadales; family Dunaliellaceae; genus Dunaliella; species Dunaliella primolecta. Next base: position 6,502,106 of record OU611752.1, read on the forward strand.
GGTGATTAAGTCCAAACATCAATATGGTACACTGTCCATGTGGCCACCTCTGCTGAGGCCAGTACACATCAAGACTTTTCAGCCTTGTGTCACATTGCTTGGACACATGCAATACCACCAAACCATGCACAATACAACAATGCAATGTGCACTCCACCAGCCAGACCGTAAATTCTTCACTTGTTCAGCATGACCCCTTGCACATATCCTGTAGGCCATTACTCCATGGCTTTATACATTGCATCCACCTGCGTAGGCATAATTTGAGAGAGACGCATCAAGGCAGTGGTAGACTGCAAACACGTGAAGGGTGATGCTGTGGGGCAGTGCAGTATTCCCTTTTTGCTCAAGCCAAGCATGTCCTTGCCTGTGAATGATGTGCAAGCTCTGCTGTGCCTTCTCATAATACACAAAAAGGCACCCATGAGGGGTGGGAGAGAACAAGTGGCTCAAAAACCAGGTGGTTGTTGATCACTCTCTTTCTGCCCTCACAACCTGCAGACATTTGCTTTGAAGAAACCAATACAATCAATGCTTAAATGAACTTTTCCAGGCATTGCAGGAATTAACTTGTTGTTTCAACTTCTTCAGGAACAAGACAGGGTTAAATGTAACCTGACCGTGGATTGAACCTTAAAAGGTTGAGCAAAACACAAGGAGACGAGGAGAAGATTTAAAAGAAGAGGGGTAAGACTCATAAAACAACTTCTGGTCTGCTTTTGAACAGCTTTCAAGTCTGTGTGAGCTTGATCTTGGTCAGGCATGTCCGTAAAAGGAAACAGATACAGCGTCCAAGCAAGAAGCCACTCCTTTCTCCCAAGGGTCCATTCTCACGTTCTACACTGTTTCCCAATTTCACAAAGAGGGGCCCCTAGCAGTGATGGTCTTGGCTTGTTATTGAATGCCTAACCAAATGCCTTAAGGATTGCAACTGTAGCTTTCCCAGACCCCCAACAGACACTTTGATGTAGCAATGCCGGTGCAGCAATTCTGACACAGCAATGCTGACACACAATATGACCCATCCAAGGCATCACACCTCCTCATATTCCATAAACGCATGACATGCTCTTGAAAGCAGCATGCATGCTCCCCTCACCTGTTGCTTGTACTTCTTCAACAACTGAGGACGCTTCAACTTGAAGGTAGGAGTGAGCGTATCATCCTCAATGCTGAAAGGCCTGCAACAAGACAAATGTGTGTATGTGTGTATATATGCGCGCTTACACCTTTGCGCCTGCAGGTGCATGCATGCATACTCTCGTAGAGCACCCCACTATAGGTTGTGCCTCTTACAATTGATACCTATGTTACCGCATGAAAAGGCAGCACAACGCATGACCTAAGGCTGCTGATTGCGCAGCCCCTGCCTTCGTCTGGCTGCTGCAAGTGCAGGCAGGCTTGCCAAATGGCATTCCTGCATTGAAATTTTACAACACAGCGTGCAGGACTTGTTATGCACAGCAGTGACCCTAACACAAATACACACACCCACACACAGCCAAATACCATCTTTGGTTTCACGCGTAAGCAAAGCACTTACTCAGTGTCCAAGTGGATGTTCTTGATAATCTCAAAGCCCTTCAGCTTTTCTGCCCTGCCAGTGGCCACAAGCTCCTGCAAATGGGCAGCAGACAATAGCCACGAGCAAAGCCATGAGCAAAGTCATTGATTTCCTGCATACACGACACAGGCCAGGCAGCGCCTTGTGGGTTGTGCACTTACAACCAGCAAGAGCACCAAGCATTCACATATGCATAGGAATCGACGTCTACCTTACTTCCTAAAATAAAATTCAAGTATATAACATTACATAACATAATATTCCGTAAATGTTTATATATTTAACGTTATAGGATTGCAGATCTACCCCAAGGGGTAAGATATCTCAACCCAAATTTTCATGGTAGGTGTATTACCCTTTAACAAAGGGATCCCCAAAAGTTGAGAATTTCTTACAAACTCTTCAAATAACGTTATGCACCCTACCTACGGGGAAACAAAGGGGTCACTGCCTGGTTCTACTCCTGGTTGCCTAGTCCAAACTAACTTCACATGGCTTCAATCCAATCTGCTTCTGCTATGTTACTGCCTAAGTATGCTAGCTGGCAGGCATGTTGACTTTGGTGTACACCAGCTCTCTGCTGTCTCTCTGCTCAGCTGGTTGCGCAAAGCGGTATGTGCGTGCCCACGCCGACCAGTTGCCTTCAGCAGCTGCTGACGTGTGCTGAAAGCAATTTTTGGGATGTACGAACGAGCAGAGGAAACTGGGAGCTGGCTTTGGCTGACCGAAAGTTCTGCAAAAAGGAGGACCTTAAATGACATGGATGGCCAGCATGCGGTGCGCCTGCTTGGACTGGGCGCACAAGGAAGTTGTCCAATCAGCACTCCATGGCCCTCCCAACCCACGTCCCATGATGACACCACCCATCATGGTGGTGTCATGCTGCTGCCCAAGGACTGAGCCTCCTCTCCTCCTCCTCTTGCATGCGGCGAACAGCCCCTCTGGTAGTGGGGCTTGCTGGTGGGCTGATTCTCATGGCTGCAGCTTTTGCCGAGTCCTGGGGCTTGCATTTGGTCTTGCAAGGGTTGCTAGCGCTGAGAGGCTGCATGAAACCCTTGCATCCAGCACACACACCCCACCTTACTCATCCCTTATCACAGGGTACAGCTTGCCATCCCAGGGATGGCTTCCCTTCTTCAGCTTGACCAAGAGCTTGTGGGGCTAAGAGCCCCTTCCCCCCCCCCGGCTTGCTTCTGCTTCCCATTGTCATTGAGCACCATCCATCCCTGCTTCTCATTTGATGTTCTCATAAGACCTAAACGAGAGTCAAAATATATGTAGGCCTCGGCAGTCAATGAGCCCGGAAATCGCCTCAGCAGTTTTGGCACTGGTTATAATGAACGTGTATAACATTATGTAATGTGGTAGTTGTATGGCGTTATATACTGAATGCCGATCCCTACATATACACTAGATGCGCTATGCTCCGCCCATGTACCTCCCCCAACCCTTGTCATGCCTGTGCACCTGCATCTGCAAGAGAATCCCTCAACATCGAGGTGGAGTGTACTGACCAGCATGGCCTTCGTCAGTTGGGCCTTGCATGGCCAGAGATGTGACAGCAGAGATGCTTTTGAAGGATCGACTTGCAAAATTACAGGCCCCTGTACTCTACGCCAACATGCTCATGCAGTGGCTGCTCACCTTGAGGACATGCTCATGCAGTAGCTGCTCACCTTGAGAACATGCTCATGCAGTGGCTGCTCACCTTGAGAACATGCTCCTTGACCTTGGGGTTGGCACAGACCGCATGGTCATCGCCAGATATGCCATTGGACTCTGCCCAGGGCTGCATGTGCGCAGTTGGCACCAGCTGGCAAGGTCAGTTCCCATGGTGTGTGTATGCGTGTAGGTGTATGTGTGCGTATGTGTGTGCGCGCACGCGAGCGTGTGTGTGTGTGTGTGTCTGTAATTCACAGAACACACACAGAGCACGAGGAAGGCACGCTGTTAATTCACAGGACACACACAGAGCACGAGGAAGGCACGCTGTTAATTCACAGGACACACTCGGAGCACGAGGAAGGCACGCTGGACAGAAGCATGAAAGATCCAGGGGCACAAGCTAGCAAGGGAGCTCTGTGGTCAATGGATGAGCATCTAGAAGAGAGGACGATGCACAAAAACGGGCACAATGGATGCGTCCGCAGCCTCATGAGGCAACCTGGGACCCAACCAAAGAAAGCAGGAGCACACCAGTGGTGCTTTCATCCTCCCACAGGATGAAGTTTGGACAGCAGCCGCACCTTCAGGGCATGCATGTTGGGCACCACCACCGCCACCAGCGTGTTCTTGAAGCTGTTGCCGTACACCCACACCTGCACACCAGTAAGCAAAGAAACAGCTGTTTCTTACCTCAGCTGTTTCCTACGCATGCATGATACAGAGCTCAAGTGCTGCTCCTGGTCATCATTTTGGCAGGGAGACTCCTTTGTGAGTGAGTTCAGGTTCCGGTTGAGTCCAGGTTCCAGTCATGGAGGGGGCACACCAAAAGTGGAAGGCCTCGTTTATGCGGAACATCATCAGCGCTACAACATGGGGCAGGGCACGCAGGGGCAAGGTCCAGCACGCGGGAACTTTGATTGCAGATGGGTGGGCTTAGACAAGTAAATCCCAACAGCTGGAGTGCACAAGCAGGGGGCCGAAAATCGGATGTCTTCCTCAGCAAAGCAGAGGCTGATGTGCCCTTACTCATGCTGCACCAACCCTGCACCGCAGCTGAGACATGCCGCGCCAACTCTGCACCAACCCTGCACCACAGCTGTGATATGCTGCACCGACTCCTGAGAGTGACGTATGCTCTTGTTTGTGCCCTGGCTCGTGCTGCACGGACCCTCCACAAAGTGGAGGCCAAAATTGCACACCTGGTCGACCAAGGGGCATTTCTTATAAGCCAGCTCCAGCTTCTCCACAGCCACATACTCGCCTGCATGGAAGGTTGAGAGCGCACAATACTGGTGGGGAACAACATGTGCTCGAGAGGTCCTGTCAATGATCCATCAATGCATAATCGCACCACAACAAAAAGGCACCATTGCAGTTTTCCCTCTCTTCCTGTCCTGAATTTGGTGTCCAACAAGGAGCTGGCAGGACATCAGAGCGAGATCAATTGCGCGTTGCACGCACCTTGGCCGAGCTTGAAGATGTTCTTTTTGCGGTCGATAATTTGCAGGCCGCCTGACTTGGTAAGGCACCCGATATCGCCTGCATGCACCCAATCAGCAACCCAGAGGTCAACATCAACTTACAATGGTTGGTGGTACAGCAAAAGGGGCAATGCATGCAACTTTTCCAACATGTCTGCTGCTACCATCACAGTGAAAGATTGCCACTTATGTGGCTTCTTTTGGTCCAAGCAAGCAATTATGGCAACATAAGCTGAAATGCTGATGAGGTTGCTGTCTTCTCTGGCACCCATGGCTGACTTTCCAAAAAACACCATGTACAAGATACTCGCCCAATCATCCAGCATACATTTCTGCGCCATTCACGCCTGCCAACGCTCCTTGCAAGAAACCCCCTCACCTGTGTGGAAAAAGCCATCCTTGTCGAGCACCTCATCTGTCTTATCCTGCGCCTTGTAGTAGCCGCTGAAGTTGTTGGCGCTCCGGATGAGGATCTCGCCCTGCAGCAGTGCATTTGGTGCAGTGGAGCATGTGTGTGTCCATTGCAAAGGATGTCTAGGATCTCTACCAAGAAGTGCATTGTTGCTGCGTTGAGCATGTGTGTGTTCATTGCAAAGGCTGTCTACCAAAAAGTGCATTGTTGATGCAGTGGAGCATGTGTTTGTTCATTGCGAAGGGTGCTACCGAGAAAATGGCAAAACTGAGAAGAGTGTGCGTCTAAGCAATGTGGGCAAGAAAAATAACTTCTGGTTTGAGACTACCTTCTGCCTGGCTTTGTTGAGGTAGGAAAATTGACTATGGATAAATCAGCCTTGATCCCAAGCCCAGCATCTTGCCTTGAAACAAAACATATGCTGGCATACTAGGCCTGAGACCTGTTCCTTGACCTGGACATTTTGAACAGGCAAGCAAGCAAATGCCTGAATGCAACAATCACACATTTACACATAAGCATGCATGCACGCGCGAGCGTGCGCACTCACACACAAAACACACCTTAGGCTCCTCTTCTGTTGTTGCGTCATAGTTCAACTCTGGCACAGACTCCAATTGCAGCTCAGTCAGGGGGCAGGGGGGGCCCACGGTGGCGCTCTGATCAAAGAAGTCCACAGACGAGACAAAAGATACTGCGCACGTCTCAGTCAGCCCATACCCTTGGGCAACCTGCACATGCACACACGCAAGGTGGTGAGGAGTCTGCACAGGCACAGCTGCAGGCATGATTGGTGCTCTCATAGAGGAAGGTTGTGCAGGTGGGCAGGCTGGTGGTGTCAGAAGAGTGCTGGGTCAAAACTTCGCGTTTACCAGAGTCAAAAAGAGCTCAAATGGCCTGGTACCTCCCTGGCCAGCCACCCTGCCAGCCTGCTCCACAACACGGAAGTTGAAGCTCTTCTTTAGGCAGCTTAGCTTGCTCACACCATTGCCTTCCGAGTTCAATTTTGGTTTTAAACAGGAGAAAGTCGCTGCAGCGCTGGTTGCCACGCACCGGGGCGCACATAGTGACGCGCAGGAACTCCTCCACATGAGGGGCCAGGGGGGCACCTCCGCTGACCACAGCCTTCACTTTGCCCCCCAGGCGTGCCGCGATCTTGGAAAACAAAAGCTTGTCACAGAATGGTGAGGCCTGCAAAGGCGCATGGCACGTAGCATGTGGCATTGTATGGTATGGTGTGGTATCGTTTTGACTGGAGGCTTTCTTTTGTTCCTTGCATGGCTTAGTATGGCAAGTGGTATGGAGACGCCTGTAAAGACGCATGGCGCTTGGCGTGCATGTGCGCTGGCGTGGTCATTCGATGCCCAGAGGAAGAGGAAGATACAAGCGCGCGGCAGTGCAGAATCACAAGGGTGCCTTCTATGCGTTCTGGCTCCAGCTTGCTGACTCCTGGAGGAGAGTCCATGTGAAGAGACTGCTACGCAGGGCTTCCGCTCAGTGTCTACCCAGTGCAAGTGTCTAAGCCAGTGTCGCGTAGTGTCTACCCTGTGTCAGCGTCTAGGCCAGTAAGAGAAGGGCCTGACGGAGCATCCCCTGCAGCGCGCTGCTGTGCAGATGGACCCCAGGGAGTTCAATGTCACCATGCGCACCATACAATGCAGAGCATCATCCCTTCAACCCACAAAACATTGCCCATTCTCAAGTTGCACGACAGGGGCATACACTACCAGCTGCCAAGGGAGCCGTTCAATTCCTCTCCAAGCAAGCGGTTGCTTGTAAGCTTGGTGGGCACGCACCTCAGACTGCTTGAATCCTTGCTGCATGAAGTACAGCTTGCGCTGGTAGCCCCAGTGGAACAGAGCTCGGGTGAGCAGCCCGCCGTTCTTGATCTGCAGCCCATGCAAAAGCAAGTGGTCCCCCATGACCATCCAAACAAGATAAACCACTGGACGGGCTCACGCAAAAAGAAGACACAGAAAAAGTAACCCCCTCAAATACCAAAATAGAGCAAGACTGAGGAGCAGGAGCACATGGATGATGCATGCATGCTCACAAATGTCATGACAGCAGGAGCACATGGAGCAGGAGCACATGGATGATGGAGACATTCCAAATACCGTAGCGACGCTCATGTATAACGACGCTGATTTATTACGAGGTCCAAAAATAATTTCATTATTCAATTTGCGAGCTTTAAGGGTTTACGAGGTCCGCCAAAAAAACTCAAAATTTGCGAATTCCTGCGTTTTTGCGTGCATGAATGCACTGGCTCTTAGTCTCTCCCCATCCTCCATCCTCCATTTGTGGACTTTGCGGTCCTGAGACACTTCCATCGGCTCACTCACCCCTGCCCGCCCATGCCCCCTGCCCCCCCTGGCTTGGTGCAGCATCTTGCTCCCTTGTGCCTGAGCCCCTTCCCCTGCCTCTGCCCCCCCTTCCTCGACTGGAAGCTGTGGCTGTGGGGTCCATAAACAACTCCTCAGGGGCAATGACTGCAAGCTCCTCCATGCCTGCTTCCCTTGCCGGCACTGCTCCCCCCACGCTCCCAGCAAGCTGCCTCATCCTCCATGGGCTCATGGACCATGGGGGGCTCCTCTCCCTCTCCCTCTTCCAGGGGCAGCATGTTGGAGCCTTATAGCTTGCTAAGTATGAACCTGTATCCTTTACGAGGCCTCGAAAAAAGTAATTTTAAAAGACGCTTCATATTGCGAGGGACCCCGATAATTATTTTAATTAATCGCAAAACCCCCAGCGTCGCTACGGTGTGGGTCAGCTGTGTGTGAGGCTTCCAGAGGCTATGTCTCAGACCTCTAGATTTCCCCAGATCAAACCTTGTCAGTACAAAGAGGTTGTTCCTTATTAGATCCTAAATGTTTGGTCCCATAACATCCATATGTTCCTGAAATATGGCCAGATCAAGACTGAGCGGAATTTCAGGAAATTTCTGGCTTTGCCAGTTTCAGCAATGCAAATGATTCTGAATTCATAGAGACTAACGTCGCCGCATTCAAAATGCGCAGTAAGCTCCAGAGGAGTGTCTGTGAAGGAGGAGCAATCCAGTTCTGAAGTGCAAGCTAGGAGCCAATTTTGGCCTTTACATATCATAATTATTGCATTTGCAATGCATCTTAATGTCATGTGCATGCCGGAAGGTCGCCATGGGCCGCAGCATTGTTTTAGCCATTCATGGCACACCCTGTTGCTGCCTGACCTTTCTTCAACCCTTATCCTCCACCGATGGCATGCTGTAATTTGTTTGAATAGGTTTTAGGGCCAGGTGGTTGCAATGGGTGAGGATTTAAGACCTGCTTTTGGCCTGAGACAAAGGTCCAAAGCCCCTCTCCCACCCATCTGGTATTGCAGGTCAAATTCATGTGATGCTTTTGCCACTTCTGCATATTTAAGTCTCATTATAGCCAGAAAATCCCATCTCCACATCTCAGCATGCCTTGTTCTCTTCTTCCCTCAATGCTTCACGCTCACAGGGGCACCTTCCCCCTGACTTATGGTAAAGATTGTCCCACAAGAACAACAAATTAGCATCAAAGGAGTTTGTCCTGAAGGCTCCATCAGGCCCAGAAAAGTCTGGGAGGATTTCTTCATCAATGGTGACCCCTTCCTGGAGCCATTCTGTGCTGCGCATTCAAGTACAGGTTAGAGGCGAGGGTGTCTTTGACAAATGAAAGCCTGAGCTGCTGTAGTTTGTCTGCTCCTCAGAGGCAGTCATGCGGCAGGCAGCCTTAATGCAGTCTGCTTTCCATACCTGAACTGGAAGGCAAACCAAAAGATGGAGGCAAACCACAAGCAGCGTGACTGACTGCGCATGCACATTTCCATGGGTGCCATCAGGCCTACACTGAATTTTCAGTGTAGGGCACAAGACCACTTGGAGAGTTTCTTGCCTCTCACCCAATCCATGTATGATCCTGGGCTCCTGCCCATGAAGGTTACCGATGTACTCACTGAGAGGTTCAATCCTCGCCTCCACGTACACATCATGCATGGAATCAGCACGCCTGAACACCAATCACTTTCGGCTGGGCCTGCTAGTCCATGGTCTCTTGCAGGTCTCAGGTTCCTCAGATTCCCTCCCCAAACAAGTAGGGCATGAACATCCGGGTCACGTAGAAAGGGGCAGAGCGTGGGCTTCCCTTGCATGCCATTGCACCCGATTGACATTCGCACCTGAATCATTAGCTTAATAGAATTGAGCAATGCAGGGAGGGCTGCAGCCTGCCCCCCTGCTCCTGTTCTTCATCACCACTTCCAACTCCTCCTCACATCTCCAATGCTGTGGTGCATATCGCCACCGTGCAGAGGCATTATAGACTCCTTGTGGGCAAATGGAGGAGATATGTATGCAGGATATGGTGGGGGGATGTGCATGCACGATGTGGTGGGTTGAGTGCAGAGTCAAAGGAGTTGTATAACTGTTTGTTTTTACTCTCCTTCAACCATCCCACACGGCAGCACATTTCCCTGAAGTGCCTGTTGCGACAATGTCCATCCCAGCAAAGCTGATGTCCCGCTGTTCCATGCCCACTCTCGCAGGACAGCAGGCAACGTTCGAGTTCATCGATTTGACAAAAATGTAACATCAAACGAATATCTTGCATGTATGGAATGCTTTTTCAGCAAAGAGTAACCTCGGTGCAGTTCTCATGACGTGGTGTCGGTGGTCGGCACAGAGCTATATTCTATCGGTGTTGGCTGGACATCACACGAAGGGACTGCACCCCAGGGGGCTCCGCCCCAAAAACGGCGCTTGCTCCAGCTAGCAATCCACGGCAAAGGAGTATGCGTTTATCTTCATAGCGCTCACACCTTACATTTGGACAGTGCCTTGTCACCAGCAGCCTTCCTTTGGCCTAACACCCTGATTGCATCCTTGCACATGCACCTTAGCTAAAAATTGCAGCACCACTCCATCCCAGCTCCACCTTGTCCTAAGACTATTCTGAGCACTCATACTCCAACTGAGCTGCCCACAAAAGCAGGCTCAGCTATGGAGTACCTTCCCTTCCCTTCCTTTCTGTCCCTGCCCTTGATTTTGGTATGTCATCCTTGCACAGGAAACATACTAATCTTCTCTGCCTCGTTCCAATTTCGTCAACAAACTTCCCAGCAGCATCCCTGCCCTCACCTGGCTGTCAATACGCGAGTAGATGCGGTCAAACACGCGGGGCACGCCGAAGAACATGGCGGGCTTCAGGGCGGCGATGTCATCCACCAGCTTGCCCACGTCTCCTTGCCAGTAGCCGATGGCGCAGCCCAGCGACAGGAACCACTCCTCAATGACTCTGCAGGGCAGCCGCGAGGGAGTGCAGCAATGGATGCGGGGTAGGGTAGGCCAACTCCGTATCAACATAGCGCATGTATTTCAGTTTTTTGGCCGGGACAATGAGGAATGTACGGCGCGTATATGTGTGGAATTGGCCAACACTAATGCAGTACCATGAGAGGGTGCAGGGGCAGATCGCAGGCTCAGATCAGTCATGGGCATCAGACTGGTGCATACAGGGGGCCCAGCAACGGATGCTGGGCATGGAGGGTTGCAGCAATAGAGAGTGGGCAGCAGGCCAGCGATGGGCAACAGGCTGACACGCTGAGAGGGGAAGATGTGGAGGGGTGCTTGCCATCACAGGCCCTGGATGACATGTATGCATGTTTCGCCGGGATAGGAGCAGCACAGACATGAACCATTGTTTGGAAAAACAAGTTGCAACGACAATGATCTCAAAAAGCCTTGGGATCAATGAGGACCTCCTGAGCACACAGCATTTCAGAGTACTGAGGCAGGCAGGCAGGCAGGCAGTCTCACCGGTCAAAGATATGGGCCAGGGGCAGGTAGGACAGCAGGCGGTCAGGGGGCGAGAACTCCAAGTTGTTACGCTGCATTAAGTCCAGGGGTGGGGGGGGACAAAATCAGTGATTCTTTTTTGAGCTGATGACATGCATCTGCGCCATCATGCATCACCAACTGTCACTCATCCAGATAAAGCGACCACACATTCGGAGCCTCTGAGGGCAACAACCGGCACATATCCAAACGGCGATACTGCCCAACAGGGTCTGTCACTGAAATTTGTTTAGGTGTACCTGTGCAGACTTGCACAAGAGCTGGCGCTCGCATAGGCTGCGCTCTCACCTATCCAGAGCCAAATCTCAGGGGCGGTTTATTGTACCAAGCGTGCAACTCATCAAGAAGGCAAACGTGCTCAACCATGCTGAGCCACTCTTTAAAGGATGGGGAAAAAAGGGACAACAGTGTGGTCGCCACACTTGGCGCACTGTCACACGCACCTTCAAGTAAGTGGCAGCATTGGTCACAGCACCCACGATGGCTCTGTGCGAGAGCATCACACCCTTGGGGTCCCCTGTGCAGAACACAACCACCATCACGAAGTTAGGGGGGGATGTCAGGACAGACGCCTGGCAGGCTACTGGGGCAGGTTGCGCGCTTGTGTTGCAGAACCCTCACACAAGTTCCACATTGCAGGATGCCCTTTTTCTTGTAATTCCCTCTCGAATTTAACCATACCAACATACATTACTTGGTCCCAGAGCATGCATGATAGCTTACACTTTGGTCAAGCCTAAAAGCATGGGCGTTCCCAATACCAACCTAGACCTCCAAACCATTCTGGATAACAAAACAAAGGAGGCACTCAAATGGCAGTTACCCACTCATCGGCACTAACGTGCCTGCACATCATGCACACTAGGTTGCTGCAAGCAAAACTTCTGCTGCAGTTGACTGCTTCGTCCCTGCATGATGAGATCACTCGCGAATCCTCCGCACACACAAGCACCTGTGGTGCCGCTGGTGTACATGATGGTGGACAGGTCCTCTGGGCTGGGGGGCACGGGCTCAGCAGGCTTCTCAGCGCCCATCTTCTTAAACTCCTCAAGAGAATACAGCGCGAGGCCCTTGTCCTTCACAGCCTGCCAAGGCAGGGTACAGCGGTTTGGTGAAGGGGTTGACGTTGGGTGGGGCATCAAAGAAGAGGAATTGAGAACTCCCTGGGCAAACGTAGAATAATGAACATCTACAAGAGGTGGCATGGCTGCAACCTGTTGCATTCATGCCAGCCAGGGTTGTGTCATTCAAGAACTTAGGGCTCTTATAACTGAAACCCTGTCAAGATGCTGGTAACCTTAAATTCATCAAGATCCAAGCCCTCTGCACACAAGGAACCCCCCGACAATCCATTGACACCCCCTTGACTACCACCTGATACCCCACTGACTGACCCTTGTCCTTCCCCATCCCTCCCCAATCTTCCCTTCAACAATTGTGCAGGGGGGGGCCAATGGGGAGAGGTGGGAGGGGAGGCCGGGGCCATATGATAACCCTTCCCTCCCCCTTGCCTCCCTAGGCAAACGCACGATCAAAACACTGCGCAGAACTTTCGCAAAAAGTTAATCAAACTCTGCGAACTTGATCGTGTAAAACTGGCACATGTGCCGTTGATATAACTTTGACGCCAACAAGTTTTGTTGTATTTAATCCAATTTTTTACATATGATGATGATGATGTGCCAGGCAACTGACATCTTGCACAGACAGCTTTCTCGCAATGTTGCATCTCCGAGCTATTTAGAACGAGGAGGAGGAGCATCGCAAGCGACGCTGAGAAATTGGCGAAACCAGTCCTTCACTAGTTCGGTACTGAAGCCTTCAGCAATGACTCAAAAGACGCCCAAGACAACACCAGAACATGCCACGATGTACACTCTGAGTGAGCTCCTGCCATCAGGTGCCGTTCCGTGGGCACGGGGTGGCAGGGCTGACTTCCCAAGTTTGAGCACGCCATTTGCATAACCATAGACTTCAAAATGCGCCCCTGTGCTAAAACAATTTCAGCGAAACTGAAGCAGACATAGCCTTGAGCCAGCACATGCAGGCACATTACCTGATGGGCGCCTGGGTTGCTGGTACCCCAGTACACGATGGTTTTCAGGGGTCCAGTTATCTTGTCCAGAGCCTGCAGGTTGAGAAGACGACAAAGGAAGCTGAGCAAGAGCTGTGCATGCATGCAAGCAATGCAGAGCTGAAATTTAATGTCACCCTCATACTTGATACCTTCAAACATTTCAGTAAATAAACGGTGCAGTGAGAAGCACGGGAGCCGTACCAGGGGGGCACAGAGCACCTTGTGCGGAGGAAAGTTTTGCCAGGAAGGTCAAACAAACCAGAAGGCCACACCTTAACGAGCTGCGGGAACTTGTCGGAGGACAGGAATACACAGGTGCACTCCGCATGGTCCACGATGTATTCAACGGCGTTCTCGCCAAGCGAGTCGTACAGGGGAACGCACATGTTGCTCATGCGGTTACAGGCCTGTAAGCGTGTTTGCGCGCGCATGTGTGAATAGTGTCAGTGTGTGCAAACACATGCAAACAAAAGAGCGCATAAGAAACACATGTTCAAAGCATCGAAGCTTGAGTGTTCTTTTGTAGAGATGTCCCTGGAAATACATGGCTATGTACATATCTGATTCTTGTTTTCTGCTCACCATATCACATAATCAATCAGTACTTCTTGGCATACATCCCAGGCATATCCTGTGATCTTACAATCTCGTTCCATTACCTGCATTGTCATCATCCAGCTGGGGCTATTTGCACCAAAGATCCCGATCTTCTTTTGAGGTGAGGCACCGATCGCTGCCATTCCCGAGGCAATTTGGTTCACCTGTGGCATCAACGGGTGGGCATAGAAGTTGTTGATTCCAACTGGTGGTGTGTGTGGCAAAATTGAGCTTTTCCGGCCTTCTTCGCAGATAAGAGGTCTGCTGCGTTGCCCATCAGTTGCCTGGATGATGCCTAAAGGCAAGGAACCTAGCACTGGACATGGCTAACACACAAGATGGTGTGCATACATGCCATCAATCATCTCAAATTCCCAGGGGAATTTCCCCCTGGAAACAAATATGGAATGCATCTCCCGCTAGGGTTCATGGAATTATCACAGACTTTTGACCATCTTACTCCTGCGCAGCCCCTTCACTCACCTGTTCTGCCACCTGTGCATATGAGAGGAATTGGAACTCTCCCGCGCTGCCATCTGCGTTCTTCGTGCGCCATCCCAGGCCTGTGTGAATGCAGGCAGAATGAGCAGGGAACTTGCAATCGTGACTCCATGCTGGTGGTACACCCTGCATATTCTGGCATGCCTAAGTGCAGTAAGCAGCCTGTTTGCCAGAGTGCGTCAGCACACAGCAGCTACTTTGCAAACACACGCTCCACATCAACCCACATTCGTTGTTGGGGTTGCGCGCCACAGACGCGAAGAACATGTCATACAGCGTGCCCTGCACCGGTGGGAGCTCCTGCGACTGCGCATGTCGGAAGATGGGACTGCGGGAGGGCCTACCCGTTTGAAGGTCTGCGGGCTGAGGGGCACCGAGAGCCAAACAATGATCCTTGACACCCATATTTATTGGGCTTAATTTAATTTGGTTTTTGCCGCGAAACGGAGACACGGGTTTAGTGATCCAACTCAATTCAAAGAGTTTGTTTGTTCGCCTGGCCAACCCCCCGCAGTATTACTATATGTTGTTATAATCAGTGCATAGCAATAACCACTGACAAGGATGGCAGACCTGCTGCCCAACCCCACCATCTATGTTCAGAACTTGCCGGAAAAGCTGCCCAAGCAAGGTGCGCCTGGCTGATTGAGCTCGGATTTGTGCACACAGCTTATAGCCTGCAGTCCATCCGTGCTGCTCCGCAAGTTTTGAATGAGCTGCCCGCGTCAAACTCATCAACAGTGCACACCCACGCTTTCCTCCCCAGAGCTCCGGAAATGCATGTCTGCCATCTTCAGCCAGTTCGGAAAGATCTTAGACGTGGTGTGCCTCAAGACGCTGCGATTAAGGGGGCAGGCCTGGGTGGTCTTCACGGACACTGCGGCCTCCACCAATGCGCTGCGGACGATGCAAGGCTTCCCGTTCTTTGACAAGCCCATGGTATGTGCAGGGGAGGTGGCTGGGTGGAAGGAAAGGCAACTGCTCCCGTGTTGTGTGCACCCTGCCTAGTGTGTGCACTGAAAAGCATGCATGCGCATGTCTCACTCCCTGCGTCCACACAGAGAATACAATACGCCAAGACGGAGTCTGATGCTGTTTCCAAGCTCAAGGGGACTTTCAAGCTGGACAAGAAGAAGCGGGCAGAGAAGAACGCAGCAGCAAGGGGTAAGAACATGCAGTTCCTTGCTGCTTTCATTCTTGAAACTTGCTTCAGTTTGGACTGACAAGGATCCCTCATATGCTGTCCATGCCACAGACCAAATGATAAGCAAGGGCAAGGGAGGAGCTGGGGCGCCAAAGGCTGGGGCAGCAGCGGGAGGAGCGGTGAGTCACACACACACACACACACACACACACACACACACACACACACACACACACACACACATGTAACACCCACAAACACATGTAACACAGACACACACACGCGGATTTGTGTGCTTGGCTGTCTCTCTGCATTTTTCACTTGGGGCCTGGTAGGCTTGCTCCTTTTTGCATGCATGGCCAAGATGCGCGTCCAGGATGAAGCATCACAAGTACATTTCATACAGACATCCATTCCATGTTCAGCTTGTGACACATTTAATCTCACAACGGCATTGCACTAGTCTTCCATGGCTTGCTTGCAAGCCTCAACGGATTGGAGTCCGCATAGCAGATGTTTTGATGGCCCTGGGTCCCTCCTTGATGTTGCACGCAGGTGCAAACATGCTTTTTATTCGCATCGAGCCTGTGTAACAATGTCTTGATGGAAGTTGCAACTAAGTTGTGTTGGATTAAGAGCAAGGGGGGCCTTTGGCTTGAAGAATCTGCAATACTCCATTCATGCACATATTCCTGGCCATGGCTGTGTGCCTTGGCAGTGCCAATGACCTTTTTTTAAAGGTTGAGACACAGGTAGTCTGGAAGGGCGAAAAAACCAACAGCCACAGTGCAATCCCTTGTGGTTTCACAGAAATCGCCTCCAAAAAGTTCTTCATTCATAAAAAATTCATGCACACTTTGTATCAGGTGCAAGAAAAATGGTAGGAGTGGCGACTGAGTACATACATACCACTTGTGTGAGCCATATGTGCCTCTTTTTGGTTATTTTTAAAAATCAGCATGGGTCCACCAGTCACAAAAAGGCAGACACGTGGCAGTTGCCAACACTGCCACATGTGTGCCATTGTGCATGCATGCAGGCACGCGGACCTGCAGGCCCCGCAGCAAATCTGCCCCCCAACCGTATCTTGTTCGTCCAAGGTCTTCCAGAGGCCACAACAGACCAGATGTTGCAGATGCTCTTCATGCAATTCCCAGGCTTCAAGGAGGTGAGCCAGCGCTGAGCGAGGGTCTGCCCAGGCTTGAGGATGATGGCTTGCAAGAGACATTTGTAATGAGCTAGGCCATTGGGAAGGAGTCCTAGCCTAAGGCCATTAAGTAGTTGCAAAGACATGAGGCTGAACTTGCTCGCATCCAGGTAGCAGTGTGCGGCTGTTTATGGCACCACGGTGCCATTGCAATTTTAATCTGATGTCAAGGCAGACAGACCTGCGCGCTACTTTGCTTCACCTCAACACAACATCTGCTTGCTGCTTATGCACTGGACAAAGCAGCTCCCCAGCTGACAAACCCAGTCTACAAGCACTTAGCGCATGAGTTTGTAATCCCTACCAGCAGGCGTGCTGCTCAGTGTTTGCCGATGCCAATGCATCATTTTTTCCCAACAACAGCCTCAGTTGTTGCTTGGGTATGCTGTGATGCTACACAAACCTGCTTCCACACCAAGTGCAGCTTCCTTGCCTGCATGTTAAAGTGGCCCTTAGGGGTTCGAGTAGCAGACATTCAACACAAAGCACCAGTACTGGATGTAATTGGTCTGACGGCCTGCGGTCATGGAGAGTGTGAGCACATGTTTTATCTGAGCCATTTGATTCTGACTCATCATCAGAAGATTGTTTGGAACCTCACACATGCTTTGATTATATTAACAGAGTATGATCCCAAATATGCTTCTGATGAAAAGGGCTGGGGCCTTACCTCGCTTGCCCATGCATCATTTTATTCCAGCTGCACTGTTGCTGCCTGGGTATGCTGTGATGCTATAGCAGCCTGCTGCCACCCTCATGGACTGCAGCGCTTTCTTTCTGCATGCCCAAGGGAAGATGAATGAGCAGCATACATATGAGCTCAAAAGTGCATGTGAGACCTTAACAAATGTGCTGGCATTTTGGCTGGGCTGGGAAGTAATATGCTGAGACGGTGGCAAGCATGCACCCCTAGGTCGCATGCCGAATCGCGGGCATTTCAAATGAAAGCTGCATAGGTATCAGCTTCTTGCTTGTCTGAACACTGGCATATATGCCATCTCCTTGGAGTAGGGGCTTTGAAATCTGAGGCGTCAACCTGCCTTTCCAGTTTTGGGATCAAGTTTTCAGGGGGTGAATGCTTGCCTCCTTGTGCATGGCCACAGTGATTTCCATAAATTGAATTCTGGTGGCTCTGCTTCAGTTTCCAGATGAGGAATAGCACGCAATGCATCACATGCCATGAGTTCGCCTGATTTCCATTCTGCATCGACAGAGACACAAGGACAAGTGTGCATAGCTTGAAGCTGCAAATGTTGTACACCTCTCAGATGCCCTTCCACCCCATTCCCATTGGCAGGTGCGAATGGTGGAGGCTCGTCCTGGTATCGCCTTTGTGGATTTCGAAAACGACCTCCAGTCAGGCACTGCAATGGCAGGCCTGCAAGGGTTTAAGATCACGCCCCAAAATGCTATGCAGATCTCTTATGCCAAGCAGTAACTTGGTGTTTGAGTGTAAAGTAAGCCAGCCTGCATATCCCGTTCATGTCCGTATCGTCTGTGTGTAAAAGTTGTTGTGCACGTGCGTGTGAGCTCCATGTTTTACTTAAATTGTATTTTTCAGCTTGGATGACTCTGTTGGGTAAGCAGCTCAGACTATTTTGCCCAAGCACTGCAAATGGGTGCCACAGCGGTCTCTTCTAATTTAATAGATTTGCAAAAAGTGTTGCATGCCAACCTCAAGATTTTGCTTTTGTCAATGAAGCTAAACGAACAGACAGGTTTGTTACGGACCAAGTCCCAGTTTTTTTTGCACATGCCGTCATGAGTGGCTGCTACACAAGTGACTGCTCTGGCTCTGGCCTGTGTTCACATGACATGCTTACTTTCTCGGCACTCGATTAAGGGTGTAAAAATGACCTGGTTCATCAGTTAAGGCAGCACAACTTCCCACAACTACACTCTGTTGTGCAGGGGTCTTTTCATGCAAATTAGCCTGCAGATGGTGTCCAAATTTGCATTGTGAATTTTAGGCTGCACTCTGTTGTTGCAGTACAATGGCGTCCTGTATTAATGTCTGGGGAATATCCATGTGTAAGAGGGCTAATACAAGCTAATTCAGACCAGATTGCAAGAAAGAGGGCGTGCCAACTTCATTGAAAAATGTCAAAAAGAGTGCCTAGCAGGTTGCAACAATGCACAGAAATATTTTTCGGTAAGGCCCCCAGATTGTCAGGGGCAGCACTCCTCTTGAAATGTCTACTTGCCCTGATATGTGTGGTGCTGTGGGTGACTTCCGGGCCTAAGCTTAAGCAAAGGGCTACATAGCTGCACCTGCCTACAATGGCAGCTTAGCTGGAGCCATAGGTGCCTGTAACCAAACCAGTCCGATCCGGAGAACAAGTGAAAGGAAAAAAACTCAGTCACAGCAGGCTCACAAGGGTTACAAAGGAAGAAAGGCTTTAGTCAAGGGTTACAAGGGTTTGGTCTACAGCCCGAGAATCTGGCTGATCGGTTGCTTGTGAAACATTCTCATCCAGCATCAAAAATTGGAACCAATTCTGACAAAAATTTGAAAATCCGTACGACTCATGATATAGGAAAGCATTGACCTCGAGATCAGTCAAAATGTTAAAGCCCGCCTTAGTCAAGACGTTTGACTGCTAGCCAGTTCATAAATGCACATCAGGTCATGAAAGGAAAAAGGAGTCTGTTGTTATCTGTGGTTAATGTACAACAATGGTTACAATGTCCTGATTTACAGATTTATAGAATGGACCGTTAGCCACAACGTTGGACTCATAGGCCTGGTGCTGGTACATTCCAGCACACGGAGGCGGAAACTGTAAACGAGGAAACTGAAGAAAAGGGGTATGTCCACAGGATGCAAAACAATGTCCTGAGAATTCAATGGTTACAAAGGGGTGTGACCTCGTCACGTCAAACCATGGTTGTTGCTAGATCATGAAAAGAAAAAGAAAAACTACGTAGGCAGAGGAAACTCTCCCTACATCAATTAAGGAAAAGGAGACACATTGGCTCAGAAGAGCCGTGAGCCTCCTCCACCACAAAGCTACAAAGAAGAAAGCTAATGGGGATCTTTAGGGTTACTGGAAGCACCCGGCTCCAGAACCTGGCTGTGAGAAGCATCATTTTCCATAGCACGTCTAGTGGTAACAAGCTTATGGGCATACTGAACCGAATGGGCATGGAGTTTTTGCTTATGGTTATCTGGATTAGTTATTCGGTTGGAGGTTACTTTTGCTGGTAGGCTACATTGGAAAAAAAGGAAAAAAGAAAATGTAGCTCGTAAAACAGCTCGACGTTGCAGCGGACACTGCAGAATTTAGGACCACCGAAGCAAGCAACGGCCCGGGCTTGCATCCGCCCCACACAGCTTCATGACCGGGAAGTAGCCAACTCAGAGGGCTCTTTGAGCTCCTCTGCTGTTCTCAACTTTGCTGGAATGTCCTGGACCAGACACACACCAATGAACCTGACTTGAACACCACAACTTATGAGGTCCGGGCAATCCCACTTGCAGTGCCCTCCCAGTCACGCAATGCAAGAGTCGGGATGCAAGCGCTGGCGTCACACACAATGAGAGGGGGAGGAAGGAAGGAGCACACACAGAACCTACAATTGAAGACCTCCAACACACGTGAGGTGCCAGTGCTGAACTTACGCTTGATGATACAATGAATGGGATGGTTAACAGAACAGAGGACGTGGTGTGTGCATGGATGAGAGAGGTAACAATCATGTTAACGCTTGCCTGTATACAGAGAATGCTTTTACTCACATACAGCAGTGCTTCCCCTGTGTGAGGAACAAACATTATTCTACCTTGGCTGCGTGGTGCTCTGGTTCCAAGGCAAGAAAAAAAGTCTAAATACACTGTTTCGAAAACAAGTCCTTGTTTCTAGCTGTGCTTGCTGCTGGGGTGTTGAAACGACTAGGAAAGGGGAGCGCCTGCATGTTTTTTACAATCTGCTTCAAGGTGTTTTAATTAACAACTTACAGTCTAAGCCAGGCAAGTGCTGGTTCAAAGCTTCTCTAGCAGCAGGGCCCGCAGCAAGAGGGTGATGAATCAGACCATGTTTGATGTTCCTGACCCTCTCATTGTGCATGTGCTGCTCCTCCTTACGTCAATTTTATTTATACTTATTTGCCCCCCTCGTTCTTGGCATGCTCAGTGTGACAGACCGTGCTTCTTCCTTCAGTTACCACACGAACACACATATGTTACTCTCCTCCCTTTTTTTTGTTGCAGTCGGTTGGTCCTGGCAAACTCCTGATCTTTATTCGCCGTTGCTTTGTCATACAAACACCAGTGGAAATTTTTTCCCTTGTTCTTGGCGAGGGTTTTTTTTGTACACTTACATGCACGGGCTACACAAACACTCCTGAACATTTTATAATACAGTTTTTCACATGAGCAGCCTAGCAGTCGCACTTTTTGACTGATGGCTTAATTTGTAAAACCTTGTAAACCTTGTAAACCTTGTAGGCTACATTGCGCCTTGTTTTTTAAATAAACTCTTTTCTGGTTTTGAATTGAGACGTGCTCAAACTCCAAAACTCCTTGTAAGGGCCCAGGAGAGCAAGAGATGACAGCGTAAAGCAACAGTCCTTGGGGAAGGATCTCGCTGGCAAAGGGCAGCTGGCAAGCAGTGTACGTATCGTGTGTGTGTGTGTGTAAGCATTAGAGCAGAGCAAACAGAAGGGAAGCATTGAACCTGAGGGCTTTGAAGCAGCGCAGAAGAAAAGAGCAGAACCTAGTACACTCGCATCTCATGCTATCAGCTACGAGTGACCCGTCTTTTGTTGCATGGCCATCCTGGACGTAATACTTTTCATTCTCTAAAGCACTGTTTAACCTTCAGACAGTCTCACCTCTCTTCATCAAATACGTAAACAACTTATTCACCCTGAGAAGCACCAACAACACATTCAAGGGGATGTCCTAAAAACCATATCTACTCTCATTAGCAACTCACAAACCAGCATTTATGTCTACAAAGTAAGATCTCATGCTGGCATTGCTGGCGACGAATGCACAGATGCTACTGCAAAATATCAAGCAAGCCAAGCCAATGATAGTGTGGCTGATACTAAGATCCCTAGCGCAGGCCCTGGCGGAAATCCATTCTCTCGTTTATTTTGGTTCGCCAAGGAGGAAAATAAAGAACACAATGCTGGCACATCCACAGCTCCTGCACCCAATCCTAAAATCGCCTATTTCCCCAATCTTCAAAATGCTCGTAAGTCTCGTGCATGCATACTAAACACAGACTTGGATATGCCAACCCCAAAACAGGCTACTTCTCTTACTATCAGAGCTTATTACCTCATGTTAACAAGAAAATCAGCAATGCCTTTAGGAACATGTCCTGTATATCCACACCCATGAAGCACACCATTTTACAATATCGCACTGGCACCCTCTATAACCAAAAACATGTGGTTCGCTTCAAGGTCTACTGACCCACTATGCCCTCTCCCAGGCTGTCATCAATTAGACAGCGCACTCCACATGCTTTCAGGCTTCCGAAACCACATCATCTCCATCATGAAAACTGAACGCCACAATGTTGCTGGAAGAATGATCATCAAAGCTCTTAGCAAAAGCCCGTGGGGAGCAGGCTTGGTTAACATGGACATAGGGAGTGATGATAGGTTGCAACACAACCTCCAAATTCCTGCACATGCATCAAGCAGAATTATACCCCCTTACCGTTTTGAAATGTCTCTAAGAGATCTAGACTCACCTACAGCCGTCCTGATGCTATACTGATTACTCCCTATAAAGCCAAACCCACTCCTTCTTCTCCTTCTAACTCCTGCTTACACCATGCGTTACGCAGCAGACACAACCCTACACAGAGGTCAACACGAGCCAACCGTGTGAGACAGCCCCACCAACTCCATGCAAACCAGCGGCACGTGCACTTAAATTAAGTATTGTGAAGACATGAGGCCTAAACAGCAGTTGGAGGTGGCACAGTGGCAGCATGCAGGCCTCTGCAAACTCATAGTGCTAAAGCCGTGATCCCCCACGCTATCTTTCTGGGTGTTGGTGGGACCTGCTATACTGATCATACCTTGAATTGGTTTAAACAATGTGGACTGGACCATCAACGCGCCAATAAATTTGCTCAAAAATTTCATGCCCATTTTGTTCAGCATGCTAACAAGCTTGTTACCACTAGACGTGCTATGGAAAACAGTAATGCTTCTCACAGCCAGGTTTTGGAGCTGGGTGCTTCCAGCAATCCTCTAGATCATTATTAGCTTTTTCTTCTTCAAGAAGTTTGTAGCTTTGTGGTGGAGACTCACGGTTCCCCTGAGCCAGTGTGTCTCCTTTTCCTTAATTGATGTAGGGAGATTTTCCTCTGCCTACGTGGTTTTTCCTTTCTTTTCCTAGGGACGGAAAAGGGCACGCCATGAACAGACAAGGGTCTCAAAGGAAGTGCCATCCAGTGATGATGCTTGGCTAATTTGTTCGTGTGTTCACCATGTTCTGCCAAGACATCAACAGTCCATACACCTCGCAGCCTGTTTTTGTTGGGAGTTCACATGGTGAATGGTACCTGGACAGGGCATCCTGTTGGAGATATGAACATGTAGAAGAGGAGTCGTGCTCAAAGAGTGAGTCATATGTTTGACGGAGAGAGCAGACCTGGGGATTGAACATCTGAACAGCACATGTTTTTCATCCTGTATATCATCAGAATCACAGATATTACAGACTGGAGAAGGACTATGGGACCAAATAGCCTGTTCATTATGAAGAGTGTGCACCCGCAGCCTGAATCTGGCAATGTTGCGAAGGACGCGATGTGGAAGATCCAAATACTTGTGTTTAGGAATTGTATAAGGAGAGTGAGTGGCATGCGCATCTCTGACAGGAAGTGCGTACCATTGATGATATGTCAGCTGTTTACTGCTGTTTACTCTGGGATCAGGGGCTGTGAACTTATTCTAGTAGCTAAGGTGTCTGGATCTTAGGTCCACCACGAATTGACTGAGGTTCATAGGGTAACAAGCTATAATTTGACGTCTCATCAAATCCGAGTGTGCCAGACCATCCAGAGCAGACAAGAGGTGTGGTGTCCAACAAGAGTCAGTTCTGGAGCTAAGGCTCATGTATGTGTGGAGAACCTTCTTGAGGAGTACACTGTTACACTTAGTGAGCAAGCTGTAGAACGCGTAGTGGCACAAAACCAGTCAAACTGAAAAGGCTCAATGCCGCATTGTCGTAGAATGCTCCAAGATGGTGTAGTGGATTTCACCTCAAGAAGGTTCCGCAAAACGTTTAGAATCCACCTCTGCAGCGGGTTGTCCGTTTCTGTGCCCTGCCGTAAGTAAGGTGTGGCCCATATCTGGCTGGCATACATTCCTGATGGGATAGCATATGTTTTCAAAAGCCAGGTGAACGCATGTAGCCGAATTGTGAGGTTGTGATCAATAGCAAAGGTCTTAACATAGGGGGATCCAGTAGTTGGTATCATCCAGGCTAGCTGGTGTCCTATGGAGGAGTTAACATGCGTCTCCTTTTGTCTGAATGCCAAGCACTGCTTAATATCCTATCGAACTTGGAGCTTTCGAAGGGTAGATTTGAAGTGAATGCTTTTGCAACATATGCAACAGTACACTGTTCATCAAATGTTCTGAGCATTAATTCAATCCAACAACTTTGAAGCCTTTGAGCATAACCTACATTGTGCTGTTTCATCAAACCGTTTGTGTGTGACACCAGACCGCAGCAAACATGTTTCGCTATTTTTTCCCTGGTTAAAGTTTAATGAGTTGAGCATTTTTGGCCAGGTCTGAATGCAGGCCTCAGTGTTTCCCCTCACTTGCCCTTTCATGCGGGTATAGCAATGTAACCTTAAAGGTATGTTACCTTATCCAAGTTTTGAGTAAAGTGTTGTACATGGCTGACACAGATAGGCATTACCGGAGCTTCATATGTGATTTATTCAAGTGCTTAGGTTCATGTGGTTTCATGTGGTTCATGTGGTTTCACAACTTGTCTTGAAGAACATAAGCATGGCTAAGTCCTCTGAGCACGTCACTGGCCCATTCATGGCATCTGCCTATCGGATTCGGCAGTTTGTGCGAGAGCATGCATTGGGGGACAGGCCGCATGTACCGCTCTGGTTAGGAAACATACCTAGTCCCAGCTGGCATGTATGCAAGCCAGGTGTGGGGCACAGAGTATGTAAAGGAAGGCCAGGAATTTTCAAGTGAGTTGCAAGTGCGCCACATAAGTCTTTTTAAGGGCACTTTAGGTGTGAAGCGTGCAACTACAAACTGCCAGTGGGCAGTCTGAGAGAATGTAGGCATGTGCCATTGCAGTCCTACTGGTTCAAGTCCGCTATTAAAATGTACAATGGTCTGCTCAATTCTAATTGTGAGGCGCTCCAGAAGGTCCTGAAGGCAGACTTGCACTTGCACTCCAGGGCCCCCTCATGTTGGACTGCTCAGATCTTGGATGGCGTTCAAGGGTTGCGGCGCTGTGAGTCTTTTGTAACAGCGATGAAGCAGGGTACGCCTATCTCACAGCAGGATTCCACTGATGATTTGAGGCACAGATTGCGCGGTGCATGGAGAGCTGTTGAAGGAGTGGATCCGCGAACAATAAATAACAAACTGGCCACATATCAAGCGTTCTTACCAAAATGCACGCAAGCCTATCCGGCTGCCAGGGTATTTGCATCTGGATTTGCCTCGGCATGTCATGCAGAATGTTAGTAGGTTGAGGTTGAGAGCTCACTCTTTGACTGTGGAAACTGCGTCTAGGGAGGACGGGATTCCTCCGGTGTGTGACAGATGCTCATGCAGGCAAATTCAAGATGAGGGCTATGTTCACCTCATGTGTAGGGATGAGGGGCTGTGTGCTCTAATACAAAAGTGCTCTGAGTCATTTTGGACTTTATCTGGCGATTTTTCACCTGCACACCCTTTCTTGCAGCATCAACTTAATGTCCAGGCTGCTTCTAATTTCCTGTTGTAGCGCAATAAGAAGCTTTTCTATTTCATGTCTGAGCTTTTGGATTTGCTGTTGGCTGGCATGGACCAGCCACAAGCTGATCAGCCGACAGTCTGGCTGAAGGTCTCCCTGTGTAATCTAATCTTATCTAATTTATGTGATTTAAGCCCTCTGTGGTACTTGACCCTTTAAGTCACACACCTTTTTGATTCATGCGCCCTTTGCTTCATGAAATGGATATTTTATGTCTGATAAGGCCATTTGTGAACAGTTTTGAGCTGAAGTATATAAGCCTCCAAGAGTGCACAAGCTCCCTTCCAGCTTACATGTTGACACTAGGAAGGATGGCTTCAAGCCAAGTCGTTCACTGAAACTGAAATTTTTTCCCTTGTTCTTGGCAAGGGTTTTTTTTGTACACTTACATGCACGGGCTACACAAACACTCCTGAACATTTTATAATACAGTTTTTCACATGAGCAGCCTAGCAGTCGCACTTTTTGACTGATGGCTTAATTTGTAAAACCTTGTTCACTGAACCTGGCAGGTGACAGGCATTCCATTCCTTCATTTACAGTCCTTGTGTTACTGCAAAGCTGGGCAAATGCAGCTTTTGTTCCCTTTTCAGCTGTTGGAAAGAACTCCAGAATTGCATTGCCTGCCCAAATGGAAAGATCAGCTAAAGCGCAAGGTGAGGTTTGGAAGTGTGTAAAACCAGCGTAAAACCAGTGAAGTGTGCCATATAAACAAGACCCTGAGGCGCTGAACTAAATTTCAGCCCGAAGAACTTGACGGGAGAACAGAAAGCTCTTTGTGCCTACTCCTGTTAAGATACCTTTGATTTGCGTTGGGATTTCATTCAAAGCTTTTAAAACAGCATTGCTTCACTTACACAAGTCAACATTCAGGAGTCAGACATTATGAAGGCTAGGAAGGCAATCAGTTGCAGCTTTGAGTAGCAAAGAAGCAGGAGGGCTGGGTACACCTGTCTGTGTGAAGTCTCTCCACTGGAGATTCAAAAGTAGGACGTGGAGTTGCTGGAAGCATGCAGGCAGGGCCATCTGCACCCCTCAAGGTTCCAAAGTTAGGACATGAGAAGCTAGTAAGGTCCTCAGGGGGAAGGATTGAAAATGACAGCATCACAATTGACTATGCAGAGGGCGAGAGAGCCGTTCAGCCAGGAGGGCTCACAACACCCAATGATCATCTATCAGTGAAAAAAACACTTTATTAATCTACAATAGATGATGCACAAAAAAATAAGAGAGCCGTTCATCCTGAAGTGCTCCAAACACTTCATAATGATCGACCGGTGATCAAAGCGCTCTAATCATCTTTAACGGATGATGCACAGATAGGGTATGAGAGGCGTTCAGCCTGGAGTGCTCTGTATGCTCTAACCAAACCTTGAAATGGTCATATTTAGCCCCATGGCTGCTAAAACAGCTCCGTCCAGTATCCAGTAAACATGAGGGAAACGAGTAGGGAGAGAGATTGGGAGAAATACGAATAAAGAGCTCCAATAATGTGCCCTTTCTCGTGGCCAGGAATACCTGGTCACAACATGCCCTCCTGCTCTCGTATTGAGTTCGCCATTTGCACTGCCAATGCACTCAAATCTTTTGGGATGCCTGGTATAGTGGCTAGCATTCGAGCAAACAAGGTGGCAAACATAGTGCGCACAGCATGCCCACTGGCCGAAGAAACCTCAAAGAATGGGAAACCCTGCACATGTAAGAGAGGAAAAAGCATATTGTTTGGTTGAGTCTTCTCATCCCCTTTCCAGCCGGCAACTCAGGGCCCGGCACGATTTTTCTCAAGTACACCAATTTTCGCACCAATTTTTCAGAAGCCAGGGCTGGGCTTGTCTGGCAATGCAAGTAGTGAGCGCAGGCACACACACACACACACACACACACACGCGCGCGCACGCGCACACACACACACACACACACACACACACACACACACACACACACACACACACACACACACACACACACACACACGCGCGCGCGCACGCACACGCACACACACACACACGCACACACACACACAGCAAATATTTTTCGGCCCTCGGTTTGCCCGGCATTGCAGAAGTTTTTAGAAGGATCAAGCACACTGGTAAAGGAGCGCATAAAAGCATGCATTAACCATTGCAAAAACTGTCAGGAAGCAGGAAAGCTGTCAGGAAGCGAATACTGCCAGGAGGCAGGAAAGCTGTCAGGAAGCAAATACCATCAGGAGGCAAAAAAGCTGTCAGGAAGCAGGAAAACTGTCAGGAAGCAAAACAGACACTTATTCAATGCTTGGCAGTTTTTGTCCGTCAAGGCATGAAAGGCGCAAGCGCGTCAAAGGAGTAATTGTTACAAAATGAAGCAATTATGAGGCTGAACATATTGAATTACACCCACATACTGATGCCCTTCCCAGCAGCACCAATTCCCTCTTTCTATCCCCTTCCTGCCATACGTCTTTCCTTTACATGAGCTTAATCTGGTCTAATCAGTCCTTTTTGCAGGCCCAAGTGTTCCAAAGAGAGAATTGTGCAACATGCGTTTGACAGGGTTTGAGTATGAAAATACAAACATATATGGAGGGAAAACAAAGCAGGCCTACCTGCTGTGAAGCCCAATCTCGACCCTCTTTCTCTGTCACTTTACGTGTGGGGTTGTCAGCTTTTGTGGCCGCTACAACAATGACCTGTGCATGAGAATTTATCACAGGCCCGTGTGTGTGTTTTTGTGTGTGTGCGTGTGTGTGTGCACGCCCTGTCAGGCCTTCTTAACACAATCCATATTTCAATTTTCAAAAAGCATGTCTCTTGAGACCTGGGTGCACAGGGCTCTAAAAGAAAGAACCCATGCTTTCTCAATCCCTTCCCGTGCCATTGTTCGTTTATGTTGAAAGACAGCATTTTTCACTCAAGATTCTGCTCCACCAGATCACCAGTTTGGTGCTTATGCTCAAGGAGTCTTCGTCTTCATAATTTTGTTCTTACTATAGAGGGATGTACTCACCACGCCCCCCCCCCAAATCAAAACTCATACAGGTTTTCAAATTTTTGTTTTGTCAGAATTGATTTCAATTTTTGATGCTGGATGAGAATGTTTACCAGCAGCCGATCAGCCAGATTCTCGGGCTGTAGGCCAACCCCTTATAACCCTTGTACTCACCACGCCCCCCCCCCAATGTTTTTTTGCAACCGGGCACCCCAGAAATAATTGTTTCACACAGCCATGCATCAACTATGCAGGAGCGCTCTTGAGCACTCATAAACTTTCGCTGTCCAAAGCGTTAGTCTACACAACCGCGCACCCTGAAAATGATTATATAATATATTTACGCGGAGTCACCGCGCAGGGTCAAAGACGTTATTATTGCGCGGTGATAGAACTTCCCTATGGTTTACTTTTAAGGTGTCCTGTTAAGGCGGGAGTACGAGTAATGGAGAGCAAAGAATGGCCTTGTGTGACATTGTGGTCAAAGGATTTGAGGAAGAAAAGAACAGCTAGACGTACATAACCCATGGCATTTCCTTGGAGGTTTTACCTCACGATCTTGAGTGAGTAAAAACAAGCACTGTCTAGCATCTTATTTCAAAGTTGTTGATGACCTTCAAATGATGCAGATTAGTTTAATAAACGTTACAAACACACAAACAAAAGCCACTGCAGCTGTGCCCCGGGCCTGTTAAACTCTTTCATTTAAACCTTCAAAGCCTTCAGAACTTAAGTTTTTAGCCTATCACCAGTTCCAGAGCATGCGGTTGCTTTAAACAGCACACTCAGGTCAGGAGGCTGCAAGAAGCACAGGTTTTGGATGGCATATGTTGATCAGCATAAGGATCATATATTCATTATCAGTACACATGTGGATCAGGTCGGAGTGGGAGGGGGAAAGTTTTGACTGGGATCCGAGCTTTGGAAACCTCAGCTCTTTTTGTCTTATCCTATGTATTTACATTATCGGAATTCTAGACTCGAATCCTATTGTTTGAAACCCTTATTGAGCAAAATGGATGGTATAAACAATGCAGGAGAGAATTCGCGACCAGAAGCCAAGCCCACAAGCATTAGGTGTGGGAAAAGTGGGTTGTGTGATGGCAAAGGTGCGGCTAATCCGAAAAAATGACACCTTAAGGATCATGGACAAGTTTTTGACTTGCAAGCTAGTTGTGGGTGCCTCTGGTGGAACAGCAATACAAGAGTGCCTGCGGTACCATAACGCTGCAACAAGTTTTGGTTGGGGAAAGGATGGATGCAGACTTTGAACAGGAGCAGGCATGTGCCTTTGTGTGTTGGATATTGCAACTGAAGGGGGTGACGGTTGGTTAGTGGGTTCCCAGATGTTCCAGGTCCAAAATTGTGTCTGTTCCATTAGATAGTTTTAACCCTCCTGCTCAGGTAAAATACCATGTCTCCATGACCAGTTCAAAAATCAATTCCTTCTGGGCCAAAACATTTTTACTTTAGTTTTTTTGCCAGGGCATTACAACCTCTTAAAACCAAAAATAAAGTATTTTCTGTGCCAAAGAGGGCTTCTGCCGCAATGGCTCCCAGGCCGCCAGCTCAAGCTCCAAAGTTCTTGCTAGGTAGCGTAAGCCTTCTCAAGCCTGTAAATCCCTCTCAGCAGCTCTGTTCATACCAAGCCATGCTTGACAAAAAAGGCATGGCATCAGGGAAGGGGCTGCAGCCAAAGCAGCTTTGCAAAAGAATCCAGCGCGCCCTCCAAGGTGATTGATAACTGCTGCGTGAGTCCATTCCTCCATTCCTCCTCCTGCTCCTCCTCCTCCTCCTCCTCAGCAGCAGCAGCAGCAGCAGCGATTCATACTTGGAAACCCAATGCCAAACGGGAAGTTTTTCAAAGTACAACTAAACTGACAAATTATTCTGGACCACCATTCAAACTTCAACCCAAAAATCATCATTTAAGGGTCGGGACCATTTGAACAGGTTGTAAAGACATGGCACTGCTTTGTACCAAACGCTTGCTCAAATTCAAGCACACACACACATGCAACAAGAGGAGAATGTGGGCATCATAGTTACAATAATCTTTTTGGAACTTCAAGAAGTTGGCGTAGGGGTCACAAAAGGCATCGGTGTTATTTTGTAAGTTCATTTTGTTCTAAGATATTATTTTTAAGTAGGGTCGGGGGCCAAGTCATCAAGCGTCACCAAGGGCGAGGCTAGGCTAGGCTCGGGGAGGCTATTTTGCAAATTGGCCTCACCCTCGGTGGGAATGAGGGTCACCAAAACATCGAGGAAATTTGCTAAAATAAGCCTAATAAATTTACAAAAGATCTAATAAAGTTATATGATGTTGTAAAAATGCCTGGGGAAGTGTTTCAGAATGATGATGATGATGATGATGATGATGGTAGTGCCCTACAAGTAGACGTTGGTGAGAAGAGCTTGGGAATGCAGCAGTATGGTGGTACCCACATGCAAGCAGATGCTGTACTTGAGGCATCCCTCCCATTGTAAAGCTTGTTCCTCAAGTCCTGGTGCATGTGGGCCAAGAAGGATTTTCCTGTGCTCGCTGGATTCGCTGTGCGCCTGCTGTGCATGTACTACTCTACTGCATGTGCCAGTGACAAGTGGTCAGCTTGGGGCCAGTTGTGCACCAAGCACCGCTTTCGCCTGGCTCTGGAGCACGCCAGGAAGCTCGTCTATGTGCGCTGCACCAGCAAGCAGTTCATTCTCAGGAGGATGACCTGGAAGCTAGCTGCAGCTGCACGAGGAGGAGAACAAATAGTACTGATGACAGGGGTAGTGCAGTGAGAGGGGAGGGGGGGAGGCAGAACGGGACTATGTTTAAACCAGGGATGGGTCATACGTGAATATGCGTATTTTCACGTATCGTAAAAACTGATGAAAAAACGCGTATCATAAAAGTGGCTTTTTGCTAAACAGAAAATACGTAGGTAAATTGCCTCGACATGCCCTGTAAGACCTTCGACAAACCTTCGATAGACCTCTAGAGAGAGCTGCTGCGCACTTCGCCACCCAGGACCCTTCTATGATGGTATGTGTAAGTGTTTGTGGTTCTTGGGGGGTGTGGGGGTGGTTGGGGGGTAGTTGGGACCCTCCCTCCCACCCTAGACCCTCCCGGCCCAAAATGGCCCTCCCAATTCACGTATATACGTGATATACGCATATTTTACACGTATATACGAGTACTGTTAAGCCCAAACTCGCGTATGACCCAAACCTGGTTTAAACTGTTTCAACTCATTCCAGCTTGCTGGACAGTCTTTTCACTTGAGTTAATTCATCAAATATTATTAAGAAGCAGCCTGAAAAATTCTAAATCGAATGGATCCTCCTGTGAAAAGAAGTTTTCTAACCATAATCCCTCAAAGAGGCCCTATCCACATAGGCCAAGCCTCTTCTAGGCCCGGCGAGCCTAATTCAAAATTTGGGATACCCCATTTACCCATAGCTATTTGTAAGACAACGATGCTTATAAATCTTGTACACAGCTTTCTGCAAGTGATACCCTTGACTCTGTTGTATTCCTACAACCCAAGACTTGCGGCCCTGGAGACCCCTGTCACGAGCCCACTTGCCAAACAGGGTTTTGTAGACTCTGACCCTGAGTGCAAAGGATCACCATGGACCTGTTGAGGCATTCTATTGGGCAGGAAAACCATCTTATCCTGACCTAGTCCATTCATTTTTTAATTTTCACCGGTGCTCATGTCAGTGGTCAGTCTGGAAACTCCTGGAGGTTGTCACAAGCAGCAAGTTTGCTGGAATGAGGGAGGCAGGCAGTCCTGTGCTTGCATTGCACAAACTTTACACCTTTGCACGCTCCTCAACAATCGGGGAGCACCGAGCTGCCAAATGCATGAATTCCCTGCAGCACAGAAACCAGCAGACAAATGCCTACAGCATAGGGGAGTGCCAAAGGCAAAGCGTACCATATTCTCTGCTCCATGGTCTTGTGCCTCCTTCAGCCATCCCTCGAGAGCTTCAAAGCAAGCTCGGTTGGTGACGTCATACACTAGGATACAGCCTTGGGTGTCCTTGTAGAACTCGTTGCGCACCTGCAGCCGTCGGTTAAAACCGCAGCACATTGCATCCTGGTGCACACAAACGTCATCAGAGGTGATGGCTGTGCCTTGTGAGCGTGAGCACCTGCTCACGGTGATGTCAAACTGACACAGGACAGTAGCTGAGCTCACAGCCTAACTTGGTTAAGACAGTAGACACATCATGCCTTCCTCTCTGCTGCCTGCCAC